>JAASGK010000408.1:0-25116 GCA_023334195.1 Globisporangium emineosum
AGATATATTTCGTATTAGCAACTCTTCGTCGAGAGCGTAATGCTTTTAAAACGAATCTGACTGACCGACATTTGACCTGTGTTTGCGTTCAACTGTGTACCCATTCTGGTTTTCTGGCAGTAGCTCAGTCAAAAATGCGTTTTTTCGCCGAAAACAGTCTCATTCGACTGCTTTCGTGATTGGCTATAAAAAGAAGCCTTTTTTCTTTTCTAAATCGTGTTATTGGCCAATATATCCACAGAAGTCACCATTTTCACGTTTTATTGGCGCGCATTGTACACTGTGGGAATATATCATCTGAGAACAAAATAATGTTTACCGGTGATTATGGCAACAGCACTCTTCTCTCGATAAAGTTGATCAGCTACATTGAAATCTGGTTCACCTAGGTAAATCGAAACTTCCGATTCCATTGTGGAAATGGAAGCCACATCGCCCCGCTCCGGAGGAGCCAGGAGCGAGACCTACCGCCAACGCCCAACAGGCTTTGTTAGGGAAATCCAAGGAACAATTTGAAATTAAAAAATAAACAGCTCGAACTCCTCACCTTTCCCTACTTAGATCATGTCGTTGAACCGATACTTTACTAGGTTTGGTTTGGTTTCACAGAGGGCGGAGGCATCGAGGACGCTTTTCGACACTGCTCGTTCAATTTTTGTCCAATTGCAATCTCGTTTTCAAGGCATCTTGTCCATGTCATTGGCTGCTTATGTGCTTTAATTCATTGAACAGACAGCGATGGCGACTTTCATACACAATTTCAAAAAAGAAACCATACCCTATCAGGATTTCGACCAAGAGATCTGAGTATTCTGTGATCTCCTTGCTCAAACATTTTGCCTACTGATCCCACCGTGTATGACCAACCGTCTCCGGCCGACCTTGGGCGTGTGATAGATCTGCTCACTTTTCTTGACCCAGGACACCCTTGCAAGGTCCTGCTCGAGACTGGTGCTTGATTTTTCAAGGCTCATCAAGCAGGAGCAGAACTGCTTCAACCAAAGGAGCATTTTTTTATTTTAATATGCGCATCCTGACGGTTTCTGGTCTTTGCAGACCAAAGGCATCATTTGCTGTTAAAAATGACGTCTCTGATGTCTGTAATGATCACAGTGATTACAGACATCAGAGACATCATTTTAACAGCAAATCAGGATGCGCCTTGCGCACGCTCTTGAACCCTCTCCCACGTCCTCCGTTACGGAGGATGGAGTCCATATGCGTCATTCACCGAATCCCCTCGATGAGAGCAAGTCCAGCGACGCCAACTCTTCGCGATGGCTGCTCCACCCGCCTCCCAGAAAGCTTCCAATCCAGAGGGCTACGGCGCACCGTTCTTAATGCCAGTCTTCGTCGCCCTCACGGCCTCTGCGCTGTGGCTGAATGAGAACCCGCTGCACTGCTTTGGGGTCCCACACGTTATCGTGCTTGTGGCAATGGCGATGCTGCTCTGCGTGCACGAGACGCTGCGACCATTCTGCTGCAACTTTTGGGAGGTCTGCGTGCTACTGGCTCATGCGACTTGGGTGGTGACGCGTGTAGTCGCGCAGTACGTGCTGCGAGGCTGCAAGCCCACGTTCCCAGAGTGGACGATCAAGTACGAACTGTTCCTGGCGCTCCAGCAGCGAAGTGGCGAGTTTGGCGGCGCGAACGTCGTCAAACCGCTTAACGCCGCCAGCTTCCGCGCCACGTTCGACATTCTCGGCGACTTGCAGAGATGGACTTCCAGTCGCGTCTATGGGGTAACCGCGGAGTTCTTCCAGCACAACGGACTCGAGCACATTTGGATCAAGCCCCAGAATAGCGAGAGCGACCCGAAGCAGCCGCAACCAAAGAGAGTTGTCGTGCTCTACTACCACGGCGGCGCCTATCTGTTCGGTAGTCCACGTTTCTACGCTAAGTTCGGAATGCGCTTGCGAGACCACGTCACCAAGGCGGTCGAGAAAGCCCGCGACGAAAACACCGCCGTGCCTGTTCAAGTGGATGTGCTACTCGCTAACTACCGGAAGATCCCTGAACACCGCTACCCTGCTCCGGTTGACGACGCGCTCACCATGTTTGACTACCTCGTGAACGAAGAGAAAATGCCTCTGAGCCAGATCGTTGTTGTCGGGGACAGTGCAGGCGGTGGGCTCGCGATGTCGGTGCTCTTGCGACTTCGCAACGCGAAGCGCGCGATGCCGGCTGCTGCTCTCGTGATCTGTCCGTGGGTCAACATGTTAGCCGACCACAAGCCCGCTGAGCACTGCTTCCTCTCCGCGAACATGCTCAACAGTGTTCGAGACCACTGCATCGCTGCCGCTGCTGCTTCCTCCTCGGATCAGAGAAACCCGGAAGCTTCCCTGCAAGAATCCGTAAGTATGAACGCGGATCTGACGGGCTTGCCGCCACTGCTCATCCTCGCTGGCGACGCCGACCTCCTCTATTCGCAGTCGTTGGGGTTGGCAGAGACTGCGAAACGCCACGGCGTGGACGTGGAACTCGATGTCCACGAACACATGCCGCACGCCTTTTGCCTGCTCCCCGAGAGCGTTTTGTCGGGACCGGAGGCCGGACTCGCCAACCTCGCGGCATTCGCTGCAAAGAACCTGGTTTCATCAGCTCGTTTGGGGTAACCCCCTAGTGACGAGAAGAGAGAGAGAGAGGTGATGATGATGAAGGATGAGGTAACGTACTTCTCCAAATAATGCCCCAGGCACTTTTTTTATAGTGCCTCTTGAAAAAGTGACAATTTGACCGAAATGACGTTTTGGGCCAAATAACGACAATTCCAGAATTCAACTGTACTCATGAATTTTGAAAACGGCGTTTTGCGAAAGTGACTTTTCAAAATGTGCTCATCGAAAATGTGTCATTTTGAGAAGAAAAAAACTTTTTGGCGCGAGCCTGGCCTTAGTTGCTCTGATTGTTCAGAACTGCAATACGATCAGAAATACTTCGATGTTCATACTTCCGCTTGCATGATGTATTGATAGGAGAGGTCAGAGTCATTTCTGGCATAAAAATGTCACCTGCTTTGAGTCGACAAGATACGATGAAACCGACTCAAATTTTGTACGTCCCAGAGTTTGTATGTTCGCTTCATTTCTCAAAACCTCAACTTTCTGGGGTTTCCACGACAGTGAAATTTCAACAATCAACTGCCTGACGGTCTTCTACTATGAACTACTGCAGTAATGTAAAGACCGCCAATTTCGCCACCACACCTCCATCCTCCATGCCCGCATTGGTCATCAAGGCCCCACGACCGCCACGATAGCCTCTCCACCATCACCACAGGTGCAACGACCACTAAGGCCTTCCAGGACGGCAGGCATTGCGTTCATCATCTGCTTCTTCTCTCAAAGTACTTTCGAGTATGTCTATCGCAACACAAACACTTGGAATAGACCACGGCTTTGTCAGTATGAAGTTCTAATATACACGCAATAACTAATGGTCTCAATCTGTGAACTGCTAGTCCAGTTGCGCATGCACGATGTGGATGCGGGTAGGCACTCGCTCAAGACGACCACCGGGCCTTCGTTCTGGAGATGTGGATGCTACTAGACAGTCGTGTTTTGTGACGCTGGAGCTCGAAATTGGCGCAAGGAACGCAACAGCAATCTTTCGCAGCCCACGTCACTACTTCAGCGCGATACCAGCACGTTGGTCGCTGGATGGCCACACTCACAGCGCGCGGTGCCTTACTTCATCACTGCTGCGGCGCGCGCTCTGTGCGTTACCTGCTTCATCGATATCACTCGTGTTCTTGGCCTTCCGCGCGTCAAAAAAAGAAGACTGACGGCAGATTCCCCTTATTTCGGCGAAATGACTGGGGTATTTTTTCCAGATCAACCACTTTTTGAGTTTATGATTTGGAGAACCAAATAAAAAATCCACAAAAATACCAAACACATTTTTCAAATGAAATGAAGTGCCTTTTGGCTAACTGACCCCCTATTATAAGGGTACAATATAGAAAATTTACTCAGCACTTTGCCTTGGGTATCTTTGTTTTTTTAAACCTCCTTGTTCGCGCACCACTCTCGACCGATTTTTAAAGAGGCATTTTTAAAAAAAAAGCCAAATGTCCACCCAGTTCAAGCGAGCGAGATACTAAGAATCCGATCCGTCCCAAGCTCCGGTCGAAGAAGTGGTCCAAGGAACAAAGCATCAGCAGAAAAGAGCTTTCGATTTCGAAAAAAAGGTGAGCGCGATCGGAGGAGAGGGTCGCCCCGAGCACCTTCGAAGGGCCAGAGGCTCGATCAGTGGTGCTATGGCTGTGTCGGTAGGGAACGAAGTTCCTGGGTATCTTTCGACGCTTCCACCCAACCACGATTTGACGCAAAGCGCGTTAAAACCTTGTAATTTGTAATAATAATAAGTGATTACGCGATTTGTGATTTCATCCTTGTCAGTTCAAGTGAGATCTTCATTTTTGTTCTTCACCACGGTCTCAGCAAGCAAGGACACCAAGACGAACGTCATGGTGCTGTCGTTCGCGTCGCTGCTCTCGGCCGCGGCGGAGCTCGTGCTCTTCCCCGTGCTGCTGATGTTCACGGTCACGAAGACGCTCGCGCAGTACGCCGGCCGGGGCTTCACGCCGCTCTACCCAAAGTGGACGCTGCGCTTCGAGGTCTCGCGCGCGCTCAAGCGGCTGGTGACGGAGCGCTATGGCGAAGCTCTGGCGCGCGAGCCCACCGCGGGGCACGCTCGTCGCGCGACGGAGATCGTGGGCGACCTTGCCGGGTGGCTCTCGTGCCGCAGACACCACACGGCGATCGAGCCCGAGATCGTGAACGGACTCGAGCATCTCTGGATCAAGTCCAGAGAAAGTCAAGTGACAACAGGTGATGATGATACAGGCAACGGCAACAAGAACCCTCGCTTCGTGGTGCTCTACTACCACGGAGGCGGTTACGCGGTCTATAGCCCTAGGTACTTTGTCGACTACTGCAATGTGCTCCGTGCCGCGATCGTGCGCGAGCTCCGCGCGTCCTCGTCCAGTGTCGTGAACAGCGTCGAACTCGATTTTTTCATCGCAAACTACCGCAAGACGCCAGTCCACAAGTTCCCAGTGCCTGCGCAGGACGCGCTGCTCATGTACGAGTACTTGGTGGAGCACCACAAGATCCTACCCAGCCACATCATCGTCGCTGGAGACAGTGCAGGTGGCGGACTCACGATGTCGACGCTGCTGGGTCTCCGCGACGCAAACAAGCAGAGCCTGATGCCGCTTGCAGCGGTGGTGTCGTGCGGGTATCTGGACCTCACAGAGGAGGCTGAGGGGTTTGTGTCGGCGCCGCATTGCGGTCTCTCGCAGACGCTCATGCGTAGCTTCCGAAAGGCGGCACTGACGAACCCAGACGACCAAGTCGAGGCGCGCAAGCACTCGGCCGTGTACTCGGATTTGCGCGATCTCTCACCTGTGTTTGTCCAAGCTGCGTCACTGGACTACATCTACCAGAACTCGCTGGATCTGATCGCAAAGGCGAAGGCCGACGGTGTGTTGGAGAACTGGGAAGTGGACCTCCACGAGGGCGTGCCGCACGTGTTCATGACCACGTCGCCCTCGGTGCTGCCGTACGCGGCGGTCGGCGTGCAGAACATTGCAAAGTTTGCGGTCAAACAGATCCAATCGAGCCTTGAACGGAAGGATGCAGCGAAGTAGAAGAACGGAAGCTGCATTTTTTTAGTGTAAAAATGAGTGACGGTTGAGCATAAAACAATTGAGTTTTTTTCTTGTTAGATAGGCTCGGACTCGCAACTCCAGTTTTCTCGCTCGTGGGTGGCTTGTTGATTAGCTTTGGCGAGCTCTGACGAGGTGCTTCGCATCAAACGATGTGAGGTTAATCATCGCGACCCTAGATGCTGGCAAGACGACTTCGGACACCATGCGAAACCCGTGCGGCATGCGTTTGTGGGGATCGAGTTCCACGTCCATGTCATGGCGTATTGCAGTATCCGCCCCGCCCAGTGACTGCGAATGGAGGGTGTCAACGTCGCCAGAAAGGATGAGCAGTGGTGGCAAGCCCGTCAGATCCGCGTTCACAATCACAGCTTCTTGGAGGGAGGCTGGTGGGATTTGTCATTCTTTCGAGAAGAGAGTTGGGCTAGAAGATGCAGCAACAACGACGCAATGGTCTCTAACGGCGCTGTGCATGGACGCGGAGAGGACGCAGCGCTCGGACGTGTTGTAGTCGGTCGGTGAGCATGTCACAAAAGCGAGTGGTTGAACTTTGAGAACTGATGTTGAAGTGCAAAATAAATTATCAGAGGTCAAACTCCACTCGCGAGAGCACACTTTTGCTCTGTTCAAGTAGCGTCGATCAAGAAATATGAGCTCCATCGACATTTCATTTAACTTCTACGAGAGCTGGCGATGCCTCTCCACTCGTCCCATCGTGCGACCACCTCACAAGTGTGTCTCTCTCGTGTTGCTGTCCTCACGGGAGCTCGAAGAGCTCAGCTGAGCTCACTCCATTCGCCAAAACCTTCCGCCGTCGCTATGGCTGTGGCTGCTGCAACAACCAATCGAGATGGCTACGGTGCGCCGTACCTGGTCCCAGTCTTCGTTGCCGCGACTACGTCTTCGCTCTGGCTGAACGCGTACCCACTGCAATGGATCGGGATTCCGCATGTATTTATGCTTGCGGCTATGGCGATGATGCTCTTCGTGCACGAGCTGCTCCGACCGTTCTGCTCCAGCTTCTTGGACGTATGCGTGCTGTTCGTCACCGAGCTTTGGGTGTTGACGTGCGCAGTTGTCAACTTCGTGAAGCGGGGATGCAAGCCCACGTTCCCCGAGTGGACGCTCAAG
The DNA here is from genome assembly GCA_023334195.1 of Globisporangium emineosum. Taxonomy (NCBI): domain Eukaryota; phylum Oomycota; class Peronosporomycetes; order Pythiales; family Pythiaceae; genus Globisporangium; species Globisporangium emineosum. The sequence goes on from JAASGK010000408.1 coordinate 6,803, forward strand.
TACGAGGTGTTCCTGGCGCTTGCAAAGCGAGGCGGCGAGCTGGGCGGCGTGAACATGATCAAGCCGCGCAATGTCGTCGCCTACCGACGCATATCGAGCTTTACCGGCGACGTGAAGCGACGGATTTATTGTTTGTTCAGTGAAACAAGAACCGAGTTCTTCCAGCACAACGGACTCGAGCACATTTGGATCAAATCTACGACCAAGAACAAGGACGCGAAGCAGCAGGTGCAGGCCAAGCGGGTCGTCGTGCTCTACTTCCACGGTGGCACCTACGCGTTCCTCAGTCCGCGGTTCTACGCCCCTTTCGGGATTCGCCTGCGAGACCACATCGTCAAGGCGATCGCGAAAGTAAATGGTGACGGCAAGATTGAGCAACCGGTTCAAGTGGATTTGCTGCTCGCCAACTACAGGAAGCTCCCCGAACACAACTTCCCAGTGCCGTTCGACGACGCGCTCGCCATGTACGACTACCTCGTGAAGGTGGAGAACCTACCGCCAAGCCAGATCGTCGTTGCTGGGGACAACGCAGGTGGTGGGCTCACGATGGCGACGCTCGTGCGCCTTCGCAATGCCAAGCGAGCGATGCCCGCTGCTGGGATCGTGATGAGTCCGTGGGCCAACCCATGGGTCGACCACCCAAAGTCCAAGCACTGCTTCATCTCCGTGGAAATGGTCACGACCATCCAAGCCCACTGTATTGCAGCTGCGTCCTCTTCAAAGCAAGGAAAAGCTATTCTGCAAGACGCTGAGAGTGAGACTGCAAATCTGAAGGGTCTGCCGCCGCTGTTCATCCTCGCCGGTGACGCCGACACCGTGTATTCGCAGTCTCTGGGCCTAGCTGAGAACGCACGTCGTCACGGCGTGAAGGTTGAACTCGATGTCCACAAACGCATGCCGCACGTGTTCTGCCTGCTCTCTAAGAGCATGTTGCCGGCGTCGGAGGTCGGGATGGCCAACTTCGCGGCGTTTGCTGTGAACCACCTCGTCGCAACTCGTCAGAGCTAATCAACAATGCCCCCAAGGGCGAGAGAACAATAGTTTTTGTTCTGTAATGCCGTTTGTGTTCTCCTTCATCTGCGTTGTATTGTTCTGATTGACTGCAAACCTTGAAGTATTCTACACCGTGGCCACCGTCCGGTAGATCCAGTGAGAACTTGCAGAAGTAGACGACAGTTTGAACAAACACGGGTGAGAGACCGCGTAAGTCCAAGTGCACCGCCAAGTACTTGCGCGCTTCGACCGGGTCGTCCGGGTTCGTTGGCGCCGCCTTTCAGAAGCTGCGCAAGAGTTTCTGAAAGAGGCACTGGCACGAAATCCCTCCGGTCGTCTGTCCATTTTCGAAGCTTGACGATCAACTTGACATTGTCGCGGTAGTTTTTTCCCTCAAAATGCGTCAACTTCTGAACACGCCACACAATGCAAAACAACAGCGACATCACGAGCTCGCCAGACACCACATTTGCACGGAATACGATGGATCAGAACAACATCACGATGGCATATCTATTCCACAAAACCGGAGGATAGACTGGCCACACTTGCATGAAACACTTGCAACGGAAGCCATCCAACCAACCACATTGGTGGTAGGCAACGGATAAAAAATCCTTTCTCGTATCGCCAAAACTTACAATCTGGAGTTGGTGAGCACGTTGTGATAGTTCTCGCTCGTCAAGCGCTCGTACGCGCCAGTTGTCTTGTTGAAGAACCAGAGCTTGTCCGTGACCTGCGAAGGATCCACACCTTCCTTACGGAGCTTCGCCTTTTCGTGCTTCATGGTGCCAGTGACTGACATCTCTCCCAGCTGGCGGATGAAGAGCGGGATCGCATACGATGGAAGACGCTTCTTCACATGCTGCGCAAAAGCGCTCAAGTCGAATTTCACCTCGTCAAACACCATCGCCGCCAGACACGCTCTTCCTTCGTTGCCTGGCACTTCCACACCGTAGATGCAGATGTCGCTGAGTCCAGGAAAGTCTGAAATCGCTTCCGAAACTTCGTTGGTCGCCACATTTTCACCCTTCCAGCGGAAAGTGTCGCCAATGCGGTCCATGAAATGCCAGCAGCTACGCTCGTCGATCTTGAATAGATCGCCAGTTCGGAAGTACGTGTCGCCCTTCTTGAACACGTCACGCAGAACTTTCTTGTTTGTCTCCTTCTCGTTCTTATAGTACCCGTGGAACTGCTTGGATGGATTGTTGTTGTCAACGATGCAGATGAGCTCGCCCACTTCGTTCGGACCGCATTCTTCCATGAAACCCGACTTCGAGCGAACGTGGTCATCGGCATCGACGTCGAATTTGACAATCTTCGTGCCCGAAACGGCGTTCACGATGTAACCTCGGCGACCCAAGTGACCTTGGTCTTCAGGAGTGGTGCAGGCATTGATCATGCCGAGAATACCTTCAGTTGAGCCGTAGAACTCGTACACAGCCGGGATTCCAAAGCGCTCTTGGAAAGGGGCCCACACATCCGGACGCAACCCGTTACCGAAAGCTGCACGAACGTGATTCTGCTTGTCATTGTCCTTCTCTGGAGCGTTCATCAGGTAGCGACACATCTCGCCGATATACTGCACAATAGTGCAGTCAAACTTACGCACTTCATCCCAGAACTTGGTGGTTGAGAAGCGGCGCGAGATGCAAAGCGTCGCTCCCGAGAAGAGCATCATGCCCACAGCCAAGTTGCCACCAGATGTGTGGTACAGCGGAAGCGCACAGTAGACGCGATCCAAGACGCTCAACTGCATGGTGCACACGAAACTCAGCGAGCGCATTATCACGCTGAAGTGGCTCACTCGCGCTGCTTTTGGGAGCCCCGTCGTGCCGCTCGTGTAAATGAGCAGCGCCGTGTCAGTGGTCTTGGTACCGTGACGAAATGAGAGTGGTGGCCGCTCTGCGCTCATGGACTCCAGTTGGGCATCAAAGGACTGCGCGAACGGGTACAACGCGAGGTTTGGTGGTGGGATGGCGACTGAAAACGTCGAATAGAACCCACATGAAAAGTTGGTAGAACAGCACAACACAAATAAACAGTGACGTCAGCAACACAGTAAACACCCCAAGAAACGCAAAGAAAATTCCAACACAATAGGAAAAGAGCATGCCACGTACCGTCGTTAAACACGTGGAAGGACGTCCCGTGCAAGCGCTCCTCGACCTCGGCAACCTTGTCAATAAGCTCCGCGCCGACGATCATCTCGTTCGTGCCGGCAAGCTTGACGCAGTGCACGAGCCCGTCCGCCTGCAGGTGCGTGTTGATGAGCGCCGTGATGATACCGACTTTCGAGAGCCCGATCCAGACGATGACGTACTCGGGGCGGTTCTCCATGAGCAGTCCGACCGTCTGACCGACGCGCAGTCCACGCTGCAACGCCCAGTGCGCAACGCGGTTCGCCATCTGGTCGCACTCGGTGAACGAGAGCGTGCGGTCCTCGAAGCGCATGCAGGCCTTGTGCGGCCACTTGCGTACACTCTCCTCAAAGAAGTCGCTCACAACCGCTCCCTTGCGCGTGAAGCGCCTCGCCTGCAGCAGCGCGGGGATGAGGCGGCCGGACTTGGCCAGGTCGTTCGACAGCAGCAGCTTCGAGTCCACGTAGTAGCCGAGCGCAGCGGCGCCCGCAACCGCCGCGAACTTTTTCGGCACGCGGTCCAGCACGTCCTGCGGCACGAGGTCGCCCAGCATATTGGCTCCTACGGTTCGTTCCTTCGCTTGTTGCTTGTTGCTTGGAATGCGGAAATGGCGAGACGACAGGCAAAGAAGGGAAAAGCGCGAGTTGAAGTGCGTACCGTAGTGCGCATAATACTAGACCCCTGTGAAGATGCGCTTTTCTTTTCGTCTTCAAGTGCTGAAGTTGACGCGCACGTTGGTGATGACATCATTGATTTCAGGTACGTCCATAGATAGATATTAATGAATTCGAGTATAGATGTAGTATGGCTCATGATAAAACAAACATCGCTGTTTGATAATGTATTATCTTTTAATGAAATCAATGAAATCTGTATTTGAAATATATTGGAGCGATTTGAGCTTCGAAAAATGCTCCCACTTGATGTTCAAGGTCTCCGAAGGCAACGGCGAACACGGCGAAAGGTCCTCCAATCAGCACCAAGCAGTTGTTTAGTCCCACGCATGGCTCCAAGCCTTGGCATGTGGCAAGCGTGTTCCCGTGTGGAATGTGTTGGTGTTGCTGATGCAGCTGATGTCAACTGCAAACTCGCGTTAAAAGTTGATATTCTTGTGGTCAACGAGAGGAAGCCGTGGTCTCCGAATGCCGATCGATCGATCAATCGATCGTTATCAATCGTCCCAGTCCTCGGACGCAAAGTTCGCGTCTGCCGCGACGCCGCCAAAGCCCACGCTCGCCTCGACACAATCAAGAAAAAATCACCAAGGTTAGCCGAAATATTGCAACGGCACTACCATCCAACAAGACAGCTAAGAACATGGCGTACCTTCGCAAGGTTCTGGGTGACAGCGGCACTCGCATTCTTGGTTGCTGGCGCTTCTTCCTGCTCTTCCTCGGCGTCCCAGTCGTCTTCGACAAAGTTGTTGTCTCGCGCGATCACTCCGTTGCCGCCGCTCTTCAATCGCTCCTCCCGCTTCGGCTCGTGCGCTGAAAGTGCAGCCTGGTTGCTGTTGTTGTTGGCAGTCCGGTCAGCTGAGGCTCCAGGTTTTGCGGCGTTAGTTTTGGATCCGCTCGAGGTGCCATCGTCTTCTTCTTTCTCGTCGTCCTCGTCGTCATCAAAGTACTCAGTCTGAACTTTCTTCTTCCTGGCAGGCGACGCCTGAAGAGGTGCGTGTGCTTCTTCTTCTTCATACGGATGCTCGTCGGCGTCCTTGCTCTCGTTCTCATCGTCGTGCTCACTGCCGCCGTGCTCTTTACGATGGAGCACCTGTTTTGGCTCGTGCGTAGCTCTTGGCATAGGCTCCCGAGGGCTTTCCTCTTGCGGGTCTTCGTCGTTGTCAGAGTTGTCACTGTTCTCCTCCTCGTCAGCACGCCTAGAGTTGATCTTCGACGCTTGAACTGCCACCGGTGGTACAGGAGAAGTGCCTCGCTGGGTCACACAAGGAGATGCGGATTTGATCTGCGACACAAGCGGTTTGGCGTGGCCCTCAGCGTTTGCTGGCTGTGGAATAGATATTTTGTCTCGAAGGTCGTCGTCATCATCGCTGTCATCGTCGTCATTGCCACTATCCTCGTCGTCGTGTTCGCTCTTGCGACGGCGTTGCTCGTCCTCACTTGGCTGTCTCGCGCTGCGTTTGTCTCGAGGGCCGTCGTCGTGGTCGTGGCTGCTGTTGCTGCTGGATCGCCGCCGCGCGCTGCGCGGTGGTGGTGAAGATTGGCGGTCGCGCCTGCCACATTGGTCGTCGCAATCGTCGTCACTTGGCGACGACTGGCGACGCCTACGAGCGCTCATGGTCTCACGATCTGGTTGAGGTCGCGCTCGTGGTGTGCTTTCAGCGTCTCGGTCACTTTTCACAGGTTGACGAGCTGACGGAGCTTTTGAGCGTCGGTTACCACGACCATCGTCGTCAGAACCGTCAGAATCGTCACTCTGAGATCGGCCTCGACGCTTTCCTCGACCGTCGTCGCTCCCGCTATCGCTGTCGTTCCGGCTGTGCCGACTGCGGCTTTTCGAAGAACCTCGTCGACGCCGTGATGGCGGTGGTGGAGAAACATTCTTGCCGCGCCGGTCGTCTCTACTTGACGGTTGTTGTTGGGTGTGATGGCGCGGTCTCGCTCGGTCTTCTTCCGGCTGCTCATCTCGCTTCTGCTTATGCTCTGGTGGTCGCTCCGTCTGCTTTCGCTCTGCTGCTCCTCTCGCTGATGCTGCTGTTGATGTCATCGAAGCTGTTGACTGGAACTCTTTGGCTTTCTTCGGGTCGGCGATGCGGTCGCGATCCTGATCCCTCAGCTTCGCAAGCGCTCTCGCTTCCTCGGCTTCTGCCTCCAGCTTGTGACACTTCTCTTCTTCGATCGAGAGCTTGGAGAGCGGCTTTGGTGGATTACAGAGGCTGTGGAGGCTGTCGGACCACAAGCGGTGCTCGGCGGTCGTCTCGCCTTTGAAGCGCAGCGTTCGCGAGGGAGAAACAACTTCGATCATGTCCTGTCGAAAGAGTTCAAGATAAGGTGAGAGCCACAGGCATTTCAAGCCAAGATCAGCAAGCCTAAGGCGTTGCTTACTCTGCGACAGTAGACGCCGCTGACGTCTTCCAGGTACAGCCACCCGCGCGGCTCTTTCGCTGCCCTGGAAGCAGAATGCACAGTAGCCACAAGCGAACACAACATTAGCAGCAGCTCAATATCGCGTGAGTTTCACGATCCAACCAAGTGAAGCCAATCACTAGAATCGTACTTGGTCTTGGCGTACGAGATCACGAGCTTCTGGTCGTTGCCCGCTGGCACGAACGCGACGCGGAACCACCTCCGGTTCATGCTCTTGCCGAACATGGACGGGTTGTTGTTGATCTTGACCATCCACCCTTCCAGCGACGAGATGTCGACACCGTGGACGAGCATCACGCTTTCTCTCCCCTCTCACACAATGTGCTGCCTTGTGTGCAGCCTCTGGTTCCGATTGTGAAGAAAGGAGTGAGCCGCTGGGCGTTCTGCTTTGAAGCCAGAATGAACACTTTTGAAACCCCTCACTCGAGTCAAAGAGCCAATTTAGCCAAGCGCCGAAACCACTTCTCGTGGGAAACCAGTGGCACTCGAGTTTGAGCTATCTGTTAACAACGCCCACACCATTTCTGGAGGATGGAGAGCGCTCAGTCAACGTTCAAGCTTTGAGCTTGGCGAAGTTGGTTTGACTTGCACGGCTTGGCTGTGTCAACAGCGGTGCAATGTTTTTACTCCTGTCGGGCCAAAGCAAAGTTTATTCGACAAGAGCGCAGCGAATGGGCAATCTCGACAAAGTTCGTAGAAGCCTTCAATTGAACGCCTGGTGTCCACATTTTCTGCTTACGGGTGCAAACGCACGATAGACCGACCTACTCGCCACCTGAACTCACTTTTTGCCGGCGTTCCGGCGCTTGAGGATGTCGAGCGCTTCGTAGAAACCCGACACATCTTCTTCGACCGAGCTGCCTCACAACAAAAACAAGTCAAACAAAGTTCCCACTGTCAGCCTCAGTGTTTTTCCAGTCACTCCTACTGTCCGGCCACAAGGATCAAGAACCAGACAACTGATAACTCACCTGGCTGTACTAGATCGCAAAGAAGCACTGTTGTTGCTGCTCGTCCGCGGAGTTGTCGACGCCGTTTTCTTCGCATCCATAGAGGAGCCCCCCGCGGGCTCCCATATGTCTCTCTTGCTCGCTGACGACGGCAACCCAGACTTGGCTTGCAGAATCTCTCGCTCGGGCCGCGCAGGCGAGACCGATCGAACCGGTGGTGGTGGTGCTCCTGCTGCTTTCTGGTTATTGTTATTGTTGTTATCACCGCTCGTACTGGCTTTGGGCTGTGCGACCAGCAGCGCCTCGGTCAAGAGCGCGCCTTTGCCCTGGCGCTGGTACCACAGATCAAAGTCTTTCTGGAGCTTGATGCGGCTCATCTCGAGCATCTTTTGGATGTGCTGGATCTCCTTCTTGAGCTCGCTTAGTTCGTGGAAGCCTTTCTTGTAGCTGAGCTTAAACTGCTCGATCTGGTCCTTGAGTTTGTTCTCCGCCGCCTGCTCCGAATTAGAACCAGAACTGGCGGATGCCTTGGCGTCCGCGTCGGCGAGCCCTTCGTCCGTGATCGCCTGCTGCTTCCTCAACTTCTCGATCTGCAGCGTCAGCGTCTTGATCTGGTTGCGCGCGTCGTTCACGCTCGTCGCGAGTTCTTTCGCCGCGTCGTACTTCGCCTTGAGCAGCACTTTGTTCTCGCGGATGACGTCGTTCTTTGGGTAGTGCGCCTTGAACGCCTCGAATGACTTGGTTGGGTCGTCCAAAATCGTCGGGTCAACCCGAAAAGTCGCAGTGAAGCTCGTATCCACTGGCGCCTGTGGAGGGGCTGCCTTGCTGGCCCCACCAGCACGTTGTTGTGATTGCCTTACTTCTACCTGGTTGTCTGAGTCTTTCGCCATTGACCGCCCCGCCAACAAACTCTCGGGGGTTGCTCCGCCGCCTTTCTCCTTGCGGATCATGTTGACCATGATCGCGATCTCGTTGTCGCGCTGCTCAAGCAGCTGCTCAAGCTCCATGATGCGGTTCTCCATCTCCTGATTGTTGTTATTGTTGCTGCCGAAATTGGTGTTATTCCCCATTGAAGAGCCAAACGAAGCTGGGGTCTTGTGCACCGAACCTGGGTTTGTACTAGTGTTAGCACCGCCACCACCTGAAGCAGCGGCAGCGCCGGCCGAGTTTGCCATGTTTTTGAGGAGCTCAAAGCACATTTTCATTTTGATGTACGTGAACTCGCCCATCGCGAGGTGCGCGGTCGGCTCGGTGTCGTTCACGTACTCGATGCAGCGCTGCCGGAGCTTGTCCATTTCGTAGTCTTTGAGCTCTGAGCCTTCTTTCTGCAGGATACACATTGAGATTGCCAGACACACCTCAACACGGTGTCACTCTGTAATACTGGAGCAAGAGGACAAACTCCAAACGTACCACATCGCCCTTGAGCACCGCGAGCTCCTCTTCGAGCGTTGCGACCTGGGCCTTGAGTTGCCGGATGATCACCGCCGGGTCCACTTCTTCGTTCAGCCGCGCGTCGTTGCGCACGCGGGCCACACGCTGCGCAAAGCGGCACGTCGACACGGATTCCTACAAGCCGCCACAGCCCACCATCGCGAACACTGTTAACCACTGGCTTAGCGCTCTGATAGAAAAGGAACCAAAGTCTCAAGAGATTGTACGTACGTCAGTCTGCTCTTTCTCGGGGCTTACAGTCGCGACCATGACGGTCTTGCAATTCCCACCCAGACTGTCGCGCAGCACGGACGTGAGCATCGAGTTGCGGTAGGGAATGTGCGTCCTTCCTTTCGTGTTCTTCTCGTGGAGCGCGACGATGACCATTTCGAGGTAGTGCAGACTCGTGTTGATGTACGTGGCTTCGCGGAGCAATTGGCCACGGGCCCCGGTCTTGTGCGCGCGCTCCGAGCCGGCGAGATCGACCATGTGCAGCTTGGAGCGCAGCACGACCTCGCTCCCTGTCTTGCGGGTCTCGAGCGACACGGTGAAGATGCAGTGCGAGCGCGAGGACGCCAGGTTCATGGGCGTCTCGCTCACGGCGCGGTTCGTGTCGCCTAGGAACAGCAGGTTGAGCGCGTCTTCCTCAGAGTGCACCAGGTGCATCGACAGGTTGCGCAAGTGGCAGTTGCCGTCTTCATCCTCGAGCATCGACACCTTTGGGAGGTCTTCGAGCGCTTTCGTAGACTCGTGGTTCGGGTCGAGCAGGTCGTACCCCTGGTTGTTGTAGATCTCGAGGTACGACACGTGCACGAGGATCTGGCGGTTCGGGTTGTTCTTGGCCTCGTCAAAGACCATCGAGAGCGCGCGTGGGATGAGTCCGCGGTCTTCGTACCGCTCGGCGCCACCCGTGATCGTGAACGTCTTGCCAGAACCGGTCTGGCCGTACGCGAATACCGTCGAGTTGAAGCCGTTGAGCGCGTTGTCGATGCAGGGCCGCCCCACGCGGTCGAAGACCTCGGTCTGCTTGGCCTCCATACCGATGACCGAGTCAAAGCGGAACTTGTAGCTCGTGCGCGAGTTGTTGATCAGCCCCTGCGCGATGTCCTTGGGGATGTTGTACTTCATCTCGGAGATCTCCTCGTCCCATGTGAAGAACCCCGACGGCTTCTTGGACGGCTTGATGCGCAGGAAGATGCGGATGTTCGAGTCCGCCTCGGCCGACTGCTGCTCACCGCTGTCGCCACCGCCGCGTGAAGTAGAGGCAGTGTCGTCATCATCGACGTCGACAATGTCGTCCGCTGTCTGGTTCGCAGGCTCGCTCATGAGTATGTGTGTTATGAGCTCTTGGGCCGGAAGGCTGACAATTGATTGTGAAGCCACTTGGATGCTTGTATGATAATGCGTGAACAGGAACGGAGAAATGAGGATCTTGAAAGGTTGCGAAGGGATTCGATTGGCTGAAATGAGTAAATCAAAGCTTTTTAGCCAATTAGAGTGAATATTTTTGGTCGCGTCGCTTCGTGAACCTTGCATATTGCTTGGCGTTGCTTTGCAACGCTCATCACCAAACTACTCACCACGCGAGTGTGCACAGCCCGCAGCCATCTGCTCTTGAGATGTTGTATTGATTGAGTGAACTCGCTGGCGTTCCCATTCGATGCTCTAATCACCCAAGAAGTACTGACGATTGAGGATGCACAGCCGTATCCGTTCGACAATGTTGCTGCTGCTCTCCGCTAAGGGAAACGCTTGGATGTCGTCACTATCACGATTCTTCCAGAGCACTCGGGTCACACCAATAGCAACGCGAACAGCATCTGATAGCCAGGTTACAAACACGACGTTAGTGCTGCCTTGTACGTAAGTAGCGCATAACTACAGGTGCGCATGGACGTACTTGTGACGAATGCTGCTTGCCACAACTCTTTTTCAGAGAGTCGAGGCGCTTGGAAGACCACAGGGATACCCAGTTCCTCACACGCTTTGAGTACGAGTTCCCGTGTGCTGCCGTGAAGCACTCCATCAGCCGCAGTCACCACTTGGCCGTCTTTCACTGATAGACACGAATAATGATTTGGGAGGCACGTTAGAGTCAAGTAAGCAGTCATCGTGCATTGGCGATAGATAGAAGCAAACGCACCGACGAAGAAGTTGGTGATGAGCCCTTCGAGCAGCAGCGTGTCGTCTCGCTCAGCGTCGTAGCTGCCCAGGATCGTTTCGTGGATCGGGCCGTGAATGGCACTGATCTGAGCAGTGTCCTCTTCCAATGAGATGCGGTCGGAGATCCACTTGGAGTGCTTACACAGTGCATTTCCACGACCTTCTCCATGGATCAAGATGGTCGAGGTCAGGCTCTTGGGCTGGATGTATCACACAACGCAAAGAAGATTTAAGATATCGCGGCGAGAACATACATATTTCATACAAAACAAGCGCATTGCATCTTCATACCGTCGGCATCAGGCAGGCATGTACACTGACGTTGTAGCTCTTCGGGGTCTCATCTGGCAGTTGATGCGTCCACCAGAGCACCGTGACCATGAGATCATCCATCTGCTCCCGTTGGGCTTCAACATGTCGGATCACTTTCTCGCTGAGCTCTGCCGTCACTCGCTGCATATCAGCAATCCAGGCATTCTGGTTATCGCGCTCGTTGTTGCTGCAAAGCGTGCGGGTGCCGATTGCAAGCCGCTCTAAATGGAAATCCCAGAGCACCAGTTCGTAGCGTCCATGGTGGTTGCGGCTCGCACTCGCGCGTGCGCACGTGTACACGCCCCCACTGGGCTTTGACAACAGGAACGCCTTTGCGGTCGGCAGCTGCGGTGTCTCCTGCATTTCACACGCAACAGCAGCAGGAGCAGCAGTAGTGTTTCTTGAGCCGTTTGCAGCAGGCGCCGCCACGCCTCCTTGCACCTCAATGCTCCACGCAGTCGCACTCATTTCCAGTTTGTTTTGATTTGACACACAAAGTAAAATCTTTGATGTGGAGAAAGATCAGTGAATACATGTACTTTGTTGTGTGGATAAAGTACAGTGAGTCCCCTGTGTATGTCGACATCAAAATGAGGTTTTACCTTCAGTAAGGTTTTATAACCAGCGGAGTTATTCCCGTTTGAGGTTTTAACATAAAACGAGGTTATTCTCGAAAGGAAGTTGCATGAATTAGACTTTATACTGGGCTTTACTAAGGGATTATACGTCCTCTTTAAAACATCAGCATTTTGGAGAATCCGTACACTAAACTTGATCTTTGTAAGAGAATGACCATTTAGCGGAGATAAGAAGGATGCAGTAGCGTAGATAAGAAGGATGTAGAGCAACTCGATTTGGCCCCCAAAACTAACGGCCGCGAAAGAGCTCCAAGAAGCGCCAAAAGGACCAAGAAAACGACCGATTCGACGATAATGATGATGTTGCGCCGAGCTACCCAGCGCGCCACGACCGCCGCGGTCCGCGCGCATCCAGAGCGCAGCGCCGTCGCTGCCGCCTCGCGCTTCCAGCAGGTGCAGCGCGCGGGCTTCGCCACGATCTACGACGTGACGCCAACGCCATACGAGGTGCGCTCTTTGGAGGAACATTAGGTGTGATGGCAAAATGAAGCGCAGCGATCTAATTTCTGTGTGTGTGCCACTATAATGATTATGCTTCTAATAGGACATTAACCGTCACCGCAGTGACGCGGAGCTCCGCATCGCGAAGGTCCCAGTTGTGGAGGTGGACGGTAACGTTGCGGTGTGCGACGGCGGCGGCGGCGCGCTCGGTCACCCGCTGGAGTACATCCAGCTGGACACAGTCAAGCACAACGCGGTGCAGACGTGCAAGTACTGTGGCGTGCGATACAAGCAGAAGGAGGGCTCGCACGGCCACCACCACTAAGCAGAAGGAGTCACAGAGGAGGGAAACGCAGTAGACAGCGGTGAACGACGACAGCAACAACAACGCAGTGTGTTGCCATTTTTTGCTGCCTGACCCACGAGTGAGGAGATGAAAGAGAGAGCTGGAGAGTCAAGTCGCGCAGCTCAAGTTAAATAATCACAGACCGCAACAAAACAAGAGAAACATTCACATCCAGCTGCTGCTGTCGGTATTGCCGTTTGCAGCATGTGTTTTCCTCCGGACAGATGAGCTCCATTAAGACAATAGAGTTTGAGTTCGGAAGGCTTCGCATGTTCCATTGGGCATTGTGGAGCTCTTTGGACCGACGGAATTGGTGTGGAATCGCCAGAAAATCGGACTTTATCGAGGGTTGATTTGTCGTACTTATTGAGTCAGTCACAGTGCTTCCATTCCGATTTCGTACTTTACCGAAATAGATTTTCGTCGGTGAGATGTTGAGCGGCAACTTTTGAATCAACGTCGCAAATTGGAAGACCAATTGGTGGCGTCGATTGATCATCTGTCTGCAGAGCTGTTCAATCATCATGGCCGGCGGAGGCAAGCGCAAGCGTCAGCAGACTCAACAGAGTCAGCCGAAGGAAAATGGCGCGAAGAGCAAGAAGCAGCAGCAGAAGCGCGCAGAGCTGAGCGCTGCGGACGAGAAAGCGATCGACGCGGAGCTCAAGAAAGTGAACGACATGCTGCAGAAAGAGGAGACCTCGCAGAAGCGTACGTTCTAGCCACAAAGCTTGATCTGCATCATAATGCTACGGCACGCTGGTTGGCGACCTTATAAGAGCGCGCACACTCATGCTTTGTGTGTGTGTGATTGCACTATCTGTCTGTTTAGAAACGTGGCAGATCGGCAAGCGCCTGAAGAAGCTCATGGAGACGCACCCTGCGATGACGACGCAGAAGACCATCGACGCGCTCTTCCTCTGGGGCACGGCCTTGGCGCGTTTAGCGTCTCTGAACGAAGACCCGACGCTCGCAGAGGCTGCTGCCGACAAATTCCAGGAGATGCACGAGATTTCGGGCGGAGACGACTCGGCGATGGGGCCAGTCGGGTACTCGCTCTGGGCGTCGTCGCTGCTGATCGTGGCTACGGAGACACGGCAAAAGGAGGTGCTCGACCAAGCGCTCGGCAAGTTTGCGGTACGTAGTAATTACAGCTGCGTATTGGCTACTGTGATTGAAGTGCTGCGTACTCACGAAGTTGTGCGTGTATGTTCTGAACGTATGTGTTTCTCAGCAAGCGGTGGAAGTGGATGGCGGCACCACTTTCGAGACGCGCTTCCAGTATGCGAAAGCGCTCAAGAATGGCGGCGACTTGGTCAAGTTTCTAGAAAGCGAAGATGATGATGACGATGAAGGAGAAGCTAAGAGCAGCTACGTGGACTACTACAAACGAGTACGTATCCAAGTGCTAGGAGTGATCAACTATTTCGTTAGACTGGTTCTTATGATAATGGTTTGTGTTTGTGTTTGCTTTGCTCAGGCGTTGGAGCTCTGTGTCAAGCTGGAAGAGATCTACGAAGAGGAATCCGCGAAAGCTGGGGGTCAAGAAGGCGAGTCGAAGGCTGAATCCTCTAAGAAAGACGAGCAAGATAGTACTGAGAGTGATGATGGCGGCGATGGCGAAGAGGAAGATGAGGACGATGACAAGGTCTTTCTGGAGGATTTCGCGGAGGTGAAGCTCCTGGAGGCGACTCTGCACGGCGCGATCGAGACGGAGGAGAGCACGATTGCAAGCTTCAGTAAGACGCTCTCGCTCTTTGAAAAGGCACTAGGTACGTGTGCTGTTGTTTGCTTTTTTTGTAGGGCTGTGTGATTCGAGTCTTAAGTGTCGTCACTAATATATTGCCCGTGTGTGTGTGCGTTTCCACTGTGTATGTACTTGCAGAGATCAGCCCTGGAAGTCCAGATGTGCTGATGGAGCTTGCGAACTACGTGTCCAAGAAATTCCTCGAGCACCGCGCGAATTTGAAGAGCGTGGACTGGGAAAAAGTTTTTTCCGACATTGGAGCGCAGTACAAGCAGGTGTTAGCGGAAGCGGGCTTTGACATGGCCGAGTGCCACGAGATCTGCGTTCGCAAGGACACGAAGCAGCAGGAAGAGCCCGAAGAGGAGGAGATCGACGAGCGCGTACCGCATTTGCTCAACTCGCTGGGCAAAGCGCTCGCGTCCTTTGCAGTTGGTCAGCAGACTGTTGCTCCGACTGCTACTTCAGGGAATGGCAAAAAGAAGCTACAGCAGAAGAAACAGACTGCTGCTACTACGCACTCGAAATCTCCGCATTTCGTACACGCAGTCGAGGTGCTTCGCGCCGCGCACCATTTCCACGACAAGCTCGGGTGCTACCCGCTCGCCTGGCTGTACGCGTATCCAGGCATTGAAGACGAAGAGGTGGGTTTTGATGTTCTTGTTTGGTGCCGCTAACTGCCATTGTTTGCTGACCATTTCATATATGTGTGTGTGTGTGTAGAACTGCCGGACATGGCTCGAGACTGCGGAGAGCTACGGCGTGTTGGACGACGAGCTGCAGCTTCCCGAGTTCTGCACGATGCACGACAAGGACTGGTTTCAAAAGTTCTTGATGCCTGCGGAAGAAATCGACGAAGACGAGATGGAAGGCGATGACGATGGCGGCAAAAACGATGATGAAGAAGGCAGCGAAGGTGACGAGGAGGAAGGCGATGGAGAAAGTGCAGATGAATAAGGTACCTTTTTGGAACAGGGAGGGGTTGCCACGTCAAAACACCAAGTGAGGGGAAGGCATCTTGCGAAATAGAGTCTGTATACGAGGTACTTTTGTGTTGCTCATTGCTCTATTTTTCTGGTGTTGTGCATTAACCTGCTATTGAATTTTCTTGGTTGTACTGTATTGACAGCAGATTGAAACACGTCAGCGAACAGTCCTAGACGGTACCTCATGGCGCCAGGCAAACAATCTTGTTTGCGAATTTGAAATCTCAAAGCAAACCAAAGTTGTGGACTTTCTCAATAGGGGAGAATTCAAACACCATCCGTGGCCGGGACTTGACTGCTTTGCTCTCAGTTGCTGTGTCCCTAGGTAGTCACTTCTCGACTGGAGCTGCTCTCAACACAAGAGGAAAGCACGAAGCGAACGCGCACAAGACCCACCCACCCGCTCTGCAACGTCCAGGAAGACCCAAGAAGCTCCAAGCTTACTGCACAACCCTGACACGCTCCGATAGCCGCAGATCTCCCGATGGAAGACGAGTTCTACTGCGATCTCCTGCGAGACTACGATGGAAAGCTGCTGGAGATCCAGTTGGACGGTGACAACAACGACAAAGGGTCTCCACGCCTTGTTGCCGCCTGCAGCGCCATCGACATCTCGCTGGCGAAGAGAGAGATGCCGCACGAGAGCCCCAAGCAGCCGTCCGCACTAGGATTCGGAAGCGAAGAGGACGAAGACGAGTGGCTGCGGTTCGTGCTCAGCAACTTCGATCTCGACGCGATCCTGAGTGAGCTCAACAGCTTCGAGAGCCATGAGAATGGAGAGTTCGATCAGGCTGCCTCCATTCTCGACGTCTCGCTCGTGGATATCGACTATGACGGCGAAGAAGGAGAAGAAGAAAACGCAACGAGCCAGGACAACATGGCACCACCGCAAGAGTTTGGTGAGGTACTGCTCTCCCCAATACCAGCGCCAGCGCTGCGCCCGACATCGTGGAGCACTGGAGCTGCGTCGGTTCGCTACCACCAACTCGAGCGACTACCGGTCGAGTCACCGACTGTCACGCTGCTGCTGCCAGTCAACTTTAGCGTCGAGTGCCAGCACCCGCAGTGCGCGCAGACCGCGGTCATCATGAACATGTGCTACGAGCACGCCGACTTGCTGTTTGAGGAGCAGGAGCCGCCGACAAAGACGCAGAAGAAGCGGCGACGCGCGGTCTTCAGCACCGGCACAAAGAAGAAGAAGAAAGCGAATACGAAGGCAAAGACAAAGACAGCGGCGACGACAGCAACCAAGAAAGCACGCAAGCCGAGAGCAGCAAAGTCTGTGAAGAAGGCGCTTCAGAAGCAGGAGCATGAGTTGGAAGGCAGCAAAGCTCCAAAAGAAGAGATCGCAGATACCCCATTCAAGCCCCAGCTGCCGCGCACTCGTCGGAATCGCCGCATCAGCTACGGAGACGCTGCCTGAGAGAGCAAAGACGCGGCAACGTGATCGAGCAGAGCAGCACGCACTCTGCAGCTGAAGATACAGCATCTGTGAGAGTCCTGTCCTTTGCACCCCACTGTAAATGTTGCAAGAATCGATGTGAAGATACAAACTTTGCGTGAGTGTGTGATCCAATTTCAAAGCCACAGACGTACGGACGTATGTGGTTCTCTCTTTCTCTCTCTCTCTATGCAACGTTACCGGTAATGAGGCAACCCAGAAAAAAAGGTATCTTGTTGCACTCGCTCTGCTTGGTTCTGTCTGACTCCCTCCCGACGTGCGACATTTCCGGATCTGGTGAGTGTGTCGATGACATCCTGTTGGCCGGTCAGTCTGATCATTTCAAAAACGCCCGTGTTGCCCCCCAAGCAAACGTCAGTCGTCATCGCGCGCCTCCAAGCAGTAAGAGCCCACAGAGAAGAATGAGCAGCGCAACCGCATCGTCATTCACGGAGGAAGAGCTGCAGTGGCGCCAGCAGCGCGCCGAGCTCTACGACCACCTCTTCGAGAGCGGCAAGCAGGGGCTCAAGCGCGACGCTGTGCTCACCACCAGGTGCGTCGTTGTCTATTTCGGCAGTTTACCATCACGACGCGCTGCTTTCTTGTACTCACATACTTATGATATACCACACAGACAGCACTTCACGCCCGGCACAACGTTCACTCCCAAGCCGTACGTGCTCCCGAGCGACGACGACTGCGTGACGCTGATCTGCGCCGAGATCCCGCCGCAAGCCGCAAAGGTGTGCCATGGTGTCGGCGAGGAGCTCATTCGTTTGCTCCCCAAATTGGACGACGGCAACGCAGTCGGGTACGTGAACGAGCTGGACCTGATGCACATCACGCTCTTCCACACGTCGCACCCAGACGAGCTCGCGCCGAATGCCAAGTCGCGGCGCAGCGCAGACATCACGCAGCTGGAGAACATGCTCGCGCGCTTCTCGTCGTTCTGCGTCAAGCCCGTCCGCGTGCTACTGGCGTCCTCCGGCGCTATCATCATGCTCTTTGAGTGCCTGAACGACGGTGAAGACGATGGCTCCACCAAGGCTAAGATTGCGTCATCGTACATCAATGCGAACCAGGAGTTCTCGGTCGACCACTTGCGCAAGGCTGCAAAGGAGACGTTCGAGCACGGACCAAAGCAGGGAGGCACGCGCACGATCGTGCACTCGACCTTGGGGAGGATCCTGGACCCGAATGTGTCGCAAGAAGCGCTCGAGAGCGTCTACGCGCAGTGCGACGCGATCACGAAGCGCTTTGCGGACCAGCCGTTCGCGTTCCGCATTGAGAAGATCTGGTATGTGGAGGAGACGCACCACTTCTCGCCGCAGGGGAAGAAGACGACGATCGCGCTCCAGTGAGAAGAAGAGAACACTTCTTTTTGAGGGGATGTCTTGACTCCATTTGTATCACGCTCGTCGCAGTAGCTAGCTGGATAGAAGACAAAAGAAATGAGTTGACGCATTTTGGACTGAAGTGGGCTTCATGTAAGGGATATTGTGAGCAAGAGATGCTCTCTTGTAACTTTCGACTGTCGATCGAGTCGATAGTTCGTCAATAATCGAGTGAGCACCCTGCTGCACGATCGTAAGTAAAGGGCCTCTGTTGCTTTTGGGGGGGGGGGGGG
>JAASGK010000409.1:0-25099 GCA_023334195.1 Globisporangium emineosum
CTCGACTACCTCTCAACCGACGTCATCACCATGTACGAGAACAACATCAAGCAGAACTACGTCGAGCACGTCGAGCGGTACGCCAACGTGTCGTGGTGCAAGAAGGAGCTGGTCGCCGTCATCAGGAGAAGCGGAAGGAAGACGAGGAGCCGCCAGGACGCGCTATGCGCTCGCTTGCGCAGGGCTACACGTTCGACCACCAGATTGAGACGGACGGCGTTGGCTGCAGCATCCTCCTGAAGCGGGAGGATCTTCTCAGCAAGCCGGTGATCCAAGCGAAGAAAGGAAATAGCGAGACGTACATCAACGAAGTTGCTGATTACGAACCCCTGAGCGGCAAGAAGCTCGTCGCGATCGACCCCGACATGAATGACCTGTTGTATTGCGTCGACGGCAACACCCAGCAACAGACAACGTTTCGATACACAGGACACGCGCCGCAAAGAGACGAAAGTGAAGAAGTACCGGGACTACTTACAGGAACCCAAGCAGGAGGTGATCGACGGCAAGCGCGTGGTCGAATGGGAGGCGGGGCTGAGCGCCTACAACAGGAAGACGACCGACTTCGAGCGCTTCAAAGCTTACGTGGAGAAAAAGAACGAGATGAACAGGCGTGTGACCCCCGTGCACAACGAGTACATCTTCCGGAAGCTGAAGCTGGGCGGCTACATGCGTCACCAGATAACGGAAGCTCGTCTCCTGAAGCGATTCGAGAAGTTGTTCGGAAGCGGAACAGAAACGATAGCCGCGATAGGGGATTGGGGGTTGGGACCAGAGGCAGCACCGCAGATTCAAGGAACCCGTCAAGGGAAGGGCTTCAGGACGATGTTTCGGAAGGCGGGCTACAACGTGTACCTGGTCGATGAGTTCCGCACCAACTGCAGGTACAGCGCGTGCGAACAGGGCGAGTGTGAGACGTTCCGGGTCTGCAAGAACCCTAGACCGTACAGGAGCGGCAGCATCTTGTGTCACGGGCTGGTCAGGTGTAAGGCCTGTTCCAGGCTGTGGAACCGAGATACGAACGCCACGTCAAACATATGGAAGGTGGCGAAGAGCGCGATCCGAGGAGAGGATCACCCCGAGTACCTTCGAAGGGCCAGAGGCTCGATCAGTGGTGCTATGTCGGTAGGGAACGAAGTTCCCGGGTGTCTTTCGACGCTTCCATGCAACCACGATTTGACGTAAAGCGCGTTAAATGGAAAAAATGATTTGGATTTCAATAGATCGACCGTCCAGCCATCTCTGTTGTTGGTAGCCATTTCGCAAAATGCCTTCCTCTCGAATCAGGAACCGCAAGAAGGTATTTCGTTTCATGGCAGTCGGTGGTCTTTCCTTCAGGACCGCCAGTTTACAGGTAGAGTCCTTCGGGGATGTTGGCCTTCTTTCGGTAGAGCGCCTTCTCCTTCGCTTTTCTAAAGTCGGTCTGCGTGACGCGCATGCGGCGCTCGCGCAGCGCGAGCAGACCAGCCTCTGTGCAGACGGCCTTGATGTCGGCGCCCGAGAGCTCGTCCTTCGCCATCACAAACTCCTCCAGGTCCACGTCCTCTGAGAGGCTCATGCGGCCCGTGTGGATGTTGAAAATACGGCGCTTGGTCTTCACGTCTGGCAGTGGGAATTCAATCTACATATGACAAAAAAAACAGAGTTAGTTGAGCTCTTCACGCAAGGAAGGCATTGGCAGCATCTAGTAAGTTACAGTGATTCGTACCTTTCTGTCGATACGACCCGGACGAATAAGCGCGGGATCCAAACTCTCGATCGCGTTGGTCGCCATGATCACCTTCACGTCGCCTCGCTCGTCGAAACCATCGAGCTGGTTCAGCAACTCGAGCATCGTACGCTGAATCTCACGAGTACCGCCGCTGCTCGAGTCGTAACGCTTGCTACCGACCGCATCGATTTCGTCAATGAACACAATCGACGGCGCGTGGTCGTCCGCGACGCGGAACATCTCGCGCACGAGCTTTGGACCGTCGCCCAAGTATTTCTGAATCAGCTCCGAGCCGACCACGCGCAGAAACGTCGCCGAGGTCTGGTTCGCGACTGCCTTCGCGAGCAGCGTCTTGCCCGTTCCTGGCTCGCCGTACAAGATCACCCCCTTTGGTGGTCGGATACCGATGCCTTCGTAGAGCTCTGGGTGGGTGAGCGGCAGCTCCACCGCTTCCTTGATTTCCTGGATCTGCGACTCCAACCCACCGATGTCGGCGTACGACTCCAGCGGCGCCTTGTCGACCTTCATCACGCTCACCATCGGGTCCGTGTCATCAGCGAGGATGCCGACGACCGACATCACCTTGTTGTGCAGCAGCACCGAGCAGCCCGGCTCGAGCATATCTTGGTTCACAAACGACATCACGCTCACGTAGTACTCTGGTCCGACCGAGGACGACACGATCGCGTGGTTGTCGTCGATCATCTCCTCGAGCGTGCCGACGCCCATGGGCGTGCCGCGCAGGTCGTCCACCTTGGAGCGCTCTTCCTCGTCCTTCTCGTGCTTGGGCTTCATGACCTCCTGGTTCTGGATGAACTCCTGCTCCATGAGCAAAAAGTCTTTGATGCGCTCGAGCTTGAGCAGGCGGAGCTTGCACTTCGCGGTCGGGTACACGGGCGGGATGCGCACCGCGACCGACGGCCCTTTCTTCTTTCGGCGGCGGCGCGTGGGGCCTCCGCCGCGCGGCTCGAACTTCTTCTTCTTCTTCGCAGCGTCGTCGTTCTTCTTCTTGGCCGCGTCGTCGCGCGACTGGCGCGGCAACCCACTCTGGCCCTGCCCCATG
The DNA here is from genome assembly GCA_023334195.1 of Globisporangium emineosum. NCBI lineage: Eukaryota > Oomycota > Peronosporomycetes > Pythiales > Pythiaceae > Globisporangium > Globisporangium emineosum. The sequence continues at coordinate 2,775 of JAASGK010000409.1, forward strand.
CTTTCTCTCTCTCAGTCACTCAAAGCAGCGCTTCACGAGTGATCACTCGATCGCTTTCTCTCGAAGACGCTTTGCTTTCTTTCTTTCGACCTGAAAGATCTTCTCAAGTCCCCCCTCCCCTTTGCTCTCAATAGAAGCCTGTCCTTAGAAGCCCGCCTTCAATACAAGCCTGGTTTGATTCTATAATTTTGTATTTTGTGCATTTATAGCCAATAGACAGAGAGATGATGAAAAGGGTGTCTATTGGTCCAGTAGTATTGGACAAAAAACATATGAAAGTCATGTGATTGGTCGAAATCTAAAACATGCCGCGAAAAGCCGTGCCCTTTCGTGGTCCAAAATGGACCCCACCCACACATGCGACGAAAATGCAATTCGCTGCTGCTACTGCACGTAGAGCGCGAGAGTGTTCCTGACAAAGTCCGGAGGAACCCATTCATTCCACACCTTGCCCGGTATAGCTGTTACAGATTCCGACGGATCAACATATCGTAACAAGCTCAACGTGACGTTGGCTCCAATTACCAAGCAGCCCGCCCTCCCATCATCCATGTATCCATGGAGCCATTCATTCGTGATGAACTGCATGTTTCCTTTTCGTGGGCGAGAAGCAGCAGCAACAGCAGCAAAATACTGGGAATCAAAACTGCGCGTGCGTTTCCGGCGTCCACAGGAAGGCTCTTGAGCTGGCTGCGCTGGTTATTTATACACCGCCACAACGACCACCGCCACCCAACCAACAGCTTCATCGCAATGGCTGCTTTGCATATGTTCTGACTTTTTTGCATAACACACACGTACACAAGAAAGCAGTTTTGCTTATCGCCTCCCCCACTGGACATCGCTCTCGCTTGCTTGCCCATTCCCCCACGCTCCAGGACAGAAAGCGCTCCAATCCAGTGCGCCATTCCCGTCTCTATCTATCTGCGGGACTCGCATCGGTTTTCCGTTTACTATCTATCTCAGCCACTCACACTCTTCGATTCTCGTTGGCTATTTATTGGCCGATCGATCATCATTTTTTATACCTCGTCCGAAATTCCCCAGTAACAGACCAGCGCGCTCGCTCAGTCGCTCTCTGATTCCCACGCCTCGCAAAGCTGCCGCATTCAAGATCGCTCTTCATACGCTCACCAGCATCTCCAGGACCGCAGGCTTTCAGGCGAAGCCGTTGAGATTCAGCCATGGCTAGCAGTAGCACTGCTCCAGATGGGAGCTACCCGCTCGGAGGGCCAATAGGATCAATGCCGATCACCTCAGCCCAGTCGTTGGCGTTCCTGGACAAGCAGAGTGAGCTCTCTGGCGCTGGCGTTGCGACGACACCGCTCATGGGCGTAAAGGATCCGCAGTACTCGCCTTCGAAAGCGTTTTCAGCGACAGGCTCATCGTCGTCTTCGTCATCCTCGGCGACAGCAGTGGTGGTGGCAGGAGGGTCGACTGCGATCACGAGTGGACTCCGCCCCGATACGCACTCGTTCGTGGTCTCGGGTACGACGTTCCAGATCGACCTCAAGTACAAACTGCTCAAGCCGATCGGCCACGGCGCCTACGGGGTTGTCATGTAAGCAAATCTCGCACTTTATGAGTTCTGCCAATCCTTGCGAGGTTGGCTCATCTTCTTCTCTATTATCTGCCTGTTTGCTGTCTTCATTAGCTCTGCCGAGAATGCCGAGTCGAAGGACAAGGTCGCGATCAAGAAGATCTCCAAGGCGTTCGAGGACATCGTGGACGCGAAGCGCATCCTGCGCGAGATCAAGCTCTTGCAGCACTTTGACCACGAAAACGTGATCACGATCGTGGACTTACTGCCGCCGGCGTCGCTGACCGAGTTCGAGGACGTGTACATCATCTCGGACCTCATGGAGACGGACCTGCACCGCATCATCTACTCGCGTCAGCCGCTCACGGACGACCATATCCAGTATTTCCTCTACCAGGTACCTAGGCTTCCTTAAAAGCACACACAGCTATCCTCCCTCATTTCTTTCACAGTTTCCCTAAACCAATTGTATCTTATTACTGTTGAACAGATCCTGCGAGCGCTCAAGTACATCCACTCGGCGAACGTACTGCACCGCGACCTCAAGCCGTCCAACTTGCTGCTCAACTCGAACTGCGACCTCAAGATCTGCGACTTTGGGCTCGCGCGTGGCATCGAGCCGGACGAGGACAACATGGAGCTGACGGAGTACGTCGTCACGCGCTGGTACCGCGCGCCAGAGATCATGCTCTCGACCAAGGAGTATACCAAGGCGATCGACATCTGGTCCACTGGCTGCATCTTCGCGGAGCTGCTCGGTCGCAAGCCACTCTTCCCAGGCGATGACTACATCCACCAGCTCCAGATTATCTGCGACAAGCTCGGCACGCCTCGCGAAGACGAGCTCGCGTTCGTGACGAGCGAGAAGGCCAAGCGATTCATGAAGAACCAGCCGATGAAGCCCGGCGTCCCGTTTGGAAAGCTGTACCCGACGACGAACCCGTCGGCAATCGACTTGCTCGAGAAGATGCTCGTGTTTGACCCAGCGAAGCGCATCTCGGTCGAAGAAGCGCTGGCGCACCCGTACTTGGACTCACTCCACAACGCCGACGACGAGCCGGTGGCGGACAGTGTGTTCAGCTTTGACTTTGAAAAGGAAGAGCTCACAAAGACACGCCTCCAGGAGCTCATCTTTGAGTGAGTGTACCGTGGTAGGCCATGATGATGATGGAAGGACTCGATCTAACTTTTGTTTGCTGCTTGTCCACTGTAGAGAAATCTGCAAATTCCACCCCGAGGCTCAGTTTGTGGGCATGGGCTCCGGCGCAAAGAAGAAGATGTCGGCTGCCGATATCCTGCCAAACGACCCAAAGCTCGCGCAGCTTCTGAGCCCCAGGTAGGGTTGTCTAGAAGGCTTACGGCAAACAACTCTGTGCGCGTTGATGCACTTACTCTGTCGTCGTATTTATCGTTTCTTCTTCTGCCTACCATCAGCAACACTGCGAGCACACACGAGTGAGTCGTTGAAGAAGTGACTGCAGCCATCCACGACCATCCTCCATGCTGGTGATAAAGTCAAACAAATAAAAACAGATCTACATGACCACACTCCAAGCATAATGCAAACAAGCACAAACGCACACAAAATACAGAGTAACAATAATAAAGAAGCAGGATGTGTGGCAAAATGGTCAAGTGCATTCAAATGTTGTGAGTCATAGTCCTGTGGTCTGCTCGCCCTGGTCTACATGACTACCTGGTGCCTGGCAACCGGAGCCGAGGCCTTTGGCTCTTCGTGGTAGTTCGTCCACGCGCCGCTGCCCTTGGCGTAGAAGTCCATCGGGTACGAGCCTTCCCGCCACTCGGCGCGCTCGAGGCAGACTTCGGCTTCGTATGGCGACAAGAGCGGCTATAGGACACAAAGATTACAAGAGGTTAGTATGACAAACTTGCCAAACTGAGAAGATACCAATTGTCCCAAGACCACTGCTTCGAACCTTTGTGAACGCATAGCCCCAGTCAATCGACAGTCGCGGACACGCGATCTGGATCCATGCATCAACGTCATGGAATCGCGCCAACTGCAATTTCCACAAGTACAACCACCATCGATCACTCAGTGCCTCCAATAGCCACCGAGGAAGTCAAATCCCAGTATACAATGAGGACCATACCTTGTCGGGGAAGATCTCGGACAGCAGCAACACAAAGAACTGCTTGCCTCTTTGCTGCAGCAGCTCCTTGATGCGGTCGAGGATCATCGGATTGCCCTGGCGACCAAGCGTTCCGAGGATGATGCCAAACTTCTGCGCAGACTTGGCCTTTGCGATCGCGTCCGAGCGGATCTCCATCATCTGCGGGAGGTCGTACTTCTCGATGGAGAGCACTTTCGGGTACGGATCGTAGCGGTACGCCTGCAGCTCTGGGTTCGCGATCATCGCCGCCTATAGACCATACAATACGAAATGGTTCAGACTATCACAACCCGGGCCTATAGACAAGACGCACTCCAAGAACAAACCTCGAGATGGAAGCGGCCGTCGGCGATGAACACGAGCGCGTCCACGCCATCGATGATCGGCGACGTGCAGCCGAGCACCTCACCAGGCGACAACGGCTTAGCCTGCGGGATCGACATGTTGATGAAGTACTCCAAGAGCTTGGTCGACGCCAAGTGGATCGAGCTCGCAAACTGGATCGTCCCCATGAGCGCGATCTAATTTGATTGGGAAACAGAACAATGTTAGTCTTTGTCCATACTCAATCCTGAGATAAGTACTGAAGGCAGGAGAACGGTACCTTGGTGTCTGGCTTGAACGTGAGCTTCATGCACTCAATGAGCTGCAAGGAGGCCCAAGAAATACACAAGCACCACATTATTCAGCATACACGCTGAGAACCCACATAGACAGAGGCTTGACAAAGCACCACACACGTACATGGTCCACATCAATGGAAATGTCCACGAAGACGTAGAGCATCTTGATCGTCGTGATGTCGATTGGTACAAGGCAACTGTGGCCGTAGTGCACCATGAAGTCGGCGCCGAGAGCGATCGCCGTGAGGTCGTCCACACAACACGCGCCATACGTGACCTAAATCATACATACTCAAAGTCAGGCAATCAATTCAAGTCGCTGCTTGAACGAGCCATATCCATGAAATACGTACGTCGCCAAGGATAATCGTGTCAGCGCCCGTGAAGCGCTCGATGATGTCGGAGATCACGCACGAGTATAGCAAGAGACCTTCTGGGAACTGCAGCGCTACGCGCTTGCTGTTTGCCTGTCGGATGCGCCACACCGTCTTGCGGATTTCAAAGTTGTAGTTCCACGGAAGCTGTACAACAAGCGGTTCAAGGTTGGTCAGACCACATACTGATCACTGTAGATGGCCATTCAAACAGAAGAGCGACTGCATACCTGCTCGATGGCTTTGGTCAGCTCTGGATCGTTCTGGATCTCCTCTGGGATTTGATTGGCCATGCGGCGCTTCAGTGCCGCCTCCGACGGCTTTCGCTTCGTGCGCGGCTTTCGCACAACCAGCTCGCCATTGCCAGTATTGTCAGCGCAGCTAGTAGATACAAATTGCATACAATGGGTAAGCTTTCAATGCAATCGCACAGGTACTGAAGTGGTGAACACCGAAGCTTCATGAAATCCAAGAGCTACGCACCTTTGCTGGCCGCATCCGCTACCTCCAGCACCACCGCTGCAGCAAGCGTCGCCCGAATTGCATGAAGAGGGCGCGGCACATTTCTTCCCCGAGAAGCGCAGAGGCTCCGCTGGCGCTGCTTGTTCCCGCGTCGTCTCCTGCTCGTTCCTCGCCATCATTTCTAACTCGTCTCTGCTACCGGTATCTGAGTTCCAACCAAATCAAATCAAATCAAATCAATCAGCAAAGGCTCTCGCTCGTCAATCCTCTTTAAAATACTCTTAGGGCTGCTGAAAATGGAAGCTTGACTTGGTTTTAATGTTGGAATTAACAATACTCTTTAAAATGCTTTCAGGGCTGCTCAAAATGGTAGTTTGACTTGGTCAGACTATTAGAATGACCATTTATGGATTATAAGAAGGAGTGCGATAATTGCTCACTATTCCACCACAACACCAACTGTACCACCAGTGTGCAGTAGTGGTACAATTGACCCCGCAGTAAGAAACCCAAAATTGGCAGCGGTGTACAGTAATTTCTCAAGCGCTTCCGTCGTTGAAGCGGCTCGTTCTCTCCTTCTTCTTCTTACGTCCTCGCACTTTCCCTAAGTACGCGCGCCCATCGTTGAACTTGATCCCTCGCGGGAGTGCCGTACCAGTGGCACTGCGGAGGCTATTTGTGGCGCGCCTTCTCCGACCAGGCGCTGGGCAAATCGCTGTACGAAACCCCAAATTTGTTTTGGGCTTTTGCGGTTTCATTTGCGCCGCCGATTGTGGAGAATGGACATATATCTTGAAGCGAGTATGGATTTGACAGATTGCCTCTTACAGAGTGTGCGGTTTTACAGGAAGGTGAGAATCGCTCCCACGACACATGGTTGATTCGACATGAAGAATACAAAACTCAAGTCTCTTTTCCATAAATCGCAATAATCCGTTCAATCCTTCAAGGAAGTTGGTATCGGTTTTAATCGGGCGCATGATCACACGAGGTCACGAAATCACGAAAAACCACATCATCTCACCATCATCTTGATGAGATCATCGGATGATGCGTTTCTATTGTTTACCTCTTTATAAAAGGTTATATTATCTCCACTGCGATTTGTAAATTACTTTGCAGAGGATGGATACATTGTCGGACCTCTTTATTACATGCATCACCTATTAACAAAGGGCAGATGATCCTCGAAACGCGCCTCTGATTGGCTATTATTAACGTCGGTTGATCACGGTGTTTACGCTCATTGTTCTCTCCCACCTAGCCCTGCATGTCGCGTAGCCTGTCTTCAAATCTATGGGCCAATAACATCCAAGCAATTACCTCAAACTGCTCTCTGATTGGCTGAACAATGCGCATCCCGAAGTTACTTTCTTCGTGCGTTCTCATCCACTCTTATCTTGCGAATGTCGCTTACGTAAACTCGCTCTCTTGCTGCAATGTTGCTCACAGTACTCTCACCTGTGCGTTTTGCGCTCAGTTGTCTGTTGCCAATAACCACGCTTGGCTCGGGTTTCCCACTGAAGTGTCCAAGGCCGTGTGTGCATTCGTGTTCCGAGCCAAACCGCGGTTTGAGCCCAAGTGTCCGCTGCCAGCAACAGCGTTTGGCTCGGATTTCCCGTGAAGCGTCCACTGGTCGACAAGCGGCCACATTGTTCTGTCTGGAACGGTACTTCCATCCCTCGCCATCCAGTAATCACCAGCTCCGCGAAATCCGCAAGCTCACTTCCGATTGCGCCAACTTCCATCGTCGTGCTTTCCAGACCGACCGACTGACTGACCTGCCTGCATCGTTGTGTCCGATCGATCACTCGATTCCATTCGCATCCACCGAGCGAGCGTTGAAGCTATCGAGTCAACGTACGTACCCCTCTCTGTCTCCCACGACCTGATCTGTCTGTCGCGATGGACGCATTCCACAACCTCCTGCGCGAGGCCACGAACCCGCGCAACGGCAACAGCAACGGCGGCAGCAACGGCGCCGCGAACGGCAACTCGAACGGCCTCCCCGGCGGACTCTCGCACTCGCTCGGCATGACGCAGAACGGCATGAGCCTCCCGATGGGCATGAGCCTCCCGATGCCCATGGGCAACATGACCGCCAACGGCGGACTCGCCCCGATCCACCGCATGAACCCGCTCATGGCCGCGAACTCGCAGATGTTCCCGAGCCTCGGCATGCCTGTGCCAGCGTCGGCGACTGCGTCCCCTTCGGCGTCGGTGACCTCGAGCGCGTCGGCGACCCCCGCGGCGAACGGCGCCAAGGGAAAGCCCAAGGCGGCGGCGGCGAGCAAGAAGCGTAAAGCTCCCGCCCCTCCTTCGTCGGTGAACGACGGGGATGACTCCAGTGTGGAAGAGAACGGCGCGCCGGAAGAGTACGAAGACCCAAAGGCGAAGCGTCGCGCGCAGATCGCCAAGGCTGCGCGAAAGCATCGTCAGCGCCAGAAAGACGAGCTGATCTCGCTGCGCTCGAAGGTGAAGGACCTCAAGGAACAGATCGAGGTGCTGCAGTCGTCGGAGCCATCGGAACACAACACGGAGCTCGGATGGAAGCAGGAAGCCGAGCAGCACGCCGAGATCCGCGCGCGCGTGGACCAGGAGAACGAGTTCCTGCGAAAGACGTTGATGGAGCAGATGAAGTTTATCCAGCGCCTCCAGGACTACTTCACCAAGCAGCCGCTGCTGAACATGCCTTCGCTGGACATGATCCTCAACTCGTCGTCCTCGGCGTCCACGACGCCCGCAGCACTGTCGAACACGATCTCGGCGTCATCCAACACGCTGCAGATCCAGTCGAGCTCGTTCAAGGACCAGCTCTTGCAGTTGGCGTCAGACGCCATGAGCGGCGCTGAGAAGCAGCTCACGCAGTGCGACTCGTCGTTCCGCAGCCCAAAGAACCCGACGATGACGTACTTTGGTCTCCAGGTGCAGTACGAGATGAGCAAAAACGAAATGGGCATCTTCTTCCGCCACCAGATGTACAATTGCGACGCGCGCGCGGTGGCCGACGACTTCTGGGAGTGCGTCGGCGACACGGAGTTTGAGAAGAAGTTCCCGTTCATGGAGACCTCGGAGGTAAGCAACAATCTGCTTTGTCGAATACTTTGTCATTGACCTGATCGAGTAATCAACCACTAACTAATCATCTATCCCATCATCATCATGATCACGAACATGTGCTGTTAACAGCTCCTTGAAGAAGTGGATGCGAACACCAAATACGTGCGTCGTGTCGTCCACCTGACGATCTCGAACGACGCGGCGCACAGCGGTGGCACCATGAAGGAAGAGAGTCTGACCGTGAACCAGAAGCGCGAGAACTCGGACGGCAGCATCTTCTTCATCTCGCGCTCGGTCAAGAACGATCCGAGCCACGTGAAGGCGCCGGACCACATCCGTCGCAACCAGACCACTGCGTACGTACTGCTGTTTGCTGTTTGTCATTTCCAAAATACTTCATTGTGGGACCAGGGATCTAACTTACCATCTTGTGTTGTTCACATCGTTATAGTCTCTCGCTTCGCAACTTCAACGACACTACCGGCACGGGCTGCATGCTCTTGTGGTCGGTCAAGGTCGTGATCGACAAGGAGCCGGACGAGCGATCGAAGAACTCGAACGTGCCGGACGTCATCCTCAAGAATCTGTTCGAGATCTCGCCAGTGTACGTCAAGGCGATCGTAGACCGCGCGCGCGGCGTGATGCAGCACTTGTAAAGAGGCAGGCGAGTCACACAAGCGAAGTAGATTATAAGGAAGACCAATCGTCCGGCCAGGGCAAGAGACGACTGCAAGACAACAAGAGAGACAACGAGAGGATGGGAGAAGACGAACAAGTTAGCGACACACGAGAGAAAGCGAGAGGTTGTGGGAGTGGATCGATGTATTTGCGCTAATAATCAAATATATAACGTTATTTTTCAGCAAGTGCCATCTGATCAATTGAGCTTTGGCTGTATTGTCCATGCATCAAGTCATGTTCTCTCTAGCGGTGTCTGTTGTTGCTACTGCGAGAGCTGCCCGAGTAGGCTTGACTGTCTCGCCGGCTGCTGCGACCGCCGCGATCCCGGCTGTTGCTGCGGCTGCGGTGGTGGCTCCTGCTGCCATCGCGTCTGTCACTGGTACGAGCAGAAGGAGGACTGCGGTCCCGACTGCGACTGCGTTGGCGACGAGAAGACGGCGCAGCGTCTCGACTTCTGCTGCGCCGACTCGGCTGCTCTTTGCGAACGGGCGGTGACTGGCTCCGCTTGGAAGAGGAGACTGGCGCCGAGACCTTTGAGGCTCTAGGTGGAGAGGAGACTTGGCGAGAACTGGATGAAGAAGTCGTGCCGGTGGTTGGCTCGCCTGACGGCTGGTAAATGGCACTACATGAAGACAATCAAGCGCAAATATCAAAGAAACGCGATACGTTAAAACTGGATCCAATACCGACATCCCCGGTGTTTTTTGTCATCATGTTGTACCTGTACGACTGCTTCAGTCGAGCGAGCGCCGCGGCTTCGCGCTCGGCTTTTGTCGCCTTTCCGTTCTTCTTCTTGATGCCAAAGTCGTCGTAGCCGTCATCGCCAATCTCTTTCCGCGCAGATGCGACACTATCGTACATGTCCGTACCATGAGAGGATACACAGTGTGAGCAGATACACACCACAACGAACAGCATTGCTTGCAGCTTAGACTCACCGTTGCTGGCGCTCATTGAAGCCGCCGCCAGCACCATCGCGCCGTTCGTCCTATTATTTGATCAGGTAGCACCACACAAGCAGCGTCAGAGCTTCCCTTGGTCGTGTCTGAAAGAGAAAAGCACAGTGTGTTCAGAGCGTACGAGTCCAGGCATCCCGGGCTTGGAGCTTTTGCAGATGTTGCACTCATTTCGGCGCTCCCAGTTGACATTCCCACATCTGCATCCATCCATCACAAACACACAAAAAAAGCCAAAGCATAACGCAAAACGGTCAGCCCCACTTCTTGTCCATGCAAATGCACCCCATCAATAGATTCGTTGCGTACGTGATGCAGGTCCAGTCGCCTGCCTGGAAGAGTCCCGGTGGTCCCCGTCCTTCCGAAGCGCCTGCAGCTTTTGCACTTGGCCCTGCGCCACCGCCACCACCTCCAGCACCGTCAGGACGTGCAGTATTGCAGCGGTTGCACTCGCTGCGTCGCGCAAAATTCACATTCGCGCATCTACCAAAGCAAGAAGAAGAAACACCATGTACGCGGTTAATGTCAAACATCCAAAGACAACACGACATCGTCATTAAGCTCAGTACTCCGAGAGACAGAGACGAGCCGAAGACAGGATAGCATAAGCCACGCACCCTGGATTCGGACACTGCCAGTCGCCGTCGGCCACCTGAGGGCCCGCACCACGCCCGCCGCCACGACCACCACGTCCTCCCATCATCATCATGCACTGCGAAATCCAAATTGGGCTTTTTTGTGGTGGATCTCCACCCAGATCTGATTCTGAGAAGCGTATCTGAGCACCAAAAGCTCTTGACTGGCAACGCTTTGGCGACTTTCATTTCTTTACCAGCGAGCTCAAGCACCGCCACCACACCCACTCGTCTTCACCAATAAGTTCTAGCTCAATGCTGAAAAAGAATACTCTGAGCCATGTGACGAGCACCTCTTGTGTTTGATCCTTGCGCAGAATCAGAACCTCGCGAATCAAAACCCAGTTGCAGAGTAGGCATGAGCTCGCTCAAATGGCGCGAATGGGTCAACAGAATTCACGCTGCACTTCTTACATTTGCTTTCTATCAATCTCGTTGTCAATGGAGCAAGATTTCAGCTTGTTTAATAGCTCTACTATCATCACGTGACCAAAAAACAAAACGACGAGCTACTTGGAAGTCCTGGGGTCCCACCGTCTACGCAAATTAGCAACTCGGTTGAACCAGATTACATATTACTCGCCGCCAGTAGCGCCAATAGCAGCTTTCTCAGTGGTGTCCTTGTCTGAGTTCACCGACTCCTGCGCCAGTTGGAAGAGATACACGGACGCTTCCAGCGCGTACTGCCGCTCTCTCGAGTTTCGCGCGATCACCATTTTCTCAAATGTCTGCTGCACTTCGATCAGCCGGTGATTTGTGAACTTGTTCCTGATTTTCGACTTGACCGACTCGTCGAGGACTTGGAACGGGAAGTCGGTAAAGTCCTTCAGTGCCTTGAGCTGCTTGACCGAGTTGCGGAGGCCCTGCTCGACCTCGGGGGACATGTCGTCTAACGTCGAGCTGTACGATTGCATCACCTCTTCCAGCGCGAGCTCAAAGAATTCCTAATCAGCACATGGAAAGAAGCTGGGTTAGCCTAAACTAATGAGTTACTTGGTATTACAGAGCTTCTACAAAGGCAACGCACCTTTAGGTCCGCGCCGTTCATTCGGTCCAGTTGTTCAAACACGCCGCCTTCATTGTTGAACGCAAAGGATCCAATCACCGGGCTCTCTTCTTCGTCATCGCCGGCGCTGAACAGCGCTGCGGCTTCGCCCAGCAGCAAACCGAGTTCTTCCAGTAACTCCTCGTGGTCGAGGTCGTCCACAAAGCCACGGTCTGATGCGGCTTCCAATTCATACTGCTTCAGGACCCGCTCTACATTCGCGCGTCGGATGATCTCCGCATTCTCAAGTTTCTGTCATACATGCAACCAATGGCAGGGCAATAAACAAAGGCCACCGCATTGACGTCAGCATTGTGATGTTCTCTGGCTATTAATTGCTTGTGTGTAGCCAAGGCAATATGCAAGCTTATGGGTGTACCTCTTCGTCTCGATCGAGGTCTGCTGCCGCGTGCTGCGGAGCTCGTGGAAATCCGAAGGCGACGCTGCCACTGCTATGGGTGCAGAACGGCCCATTGAGGCTGCTGCACGCGACGGAGCTCCGCACTTCGTTGCAGTAAAAGCTGCAGAGCACTGCTGCGAGAACCACCGCCACTTTGCGCGTTGAGCACTTCATTTCGAATTTGAGTCTTGCGTGTCAACACCGAAGCAAACTGCTCTCAGAATATTTTTTAGGGAAATAATACTAATTAGAATTTTGAAGCCAATATTCGGCATTCAGCGATTTTAAGCGATCATACTGAAACCAAGTGAAACGAGGGCGCAAAAGTCTGAGTTTACGGTTTCCCGTAAATTGGCATACAAAAACCAAGTCAGTCTGTCCCGAACGAGCGAATTGTGCACTCATTACATTTTCCAAGTCAAACGCAAATTTTGGCTCATTGATGTTGGTGGAACCATCCACAAAAAATTAGTAAATTAGTAAATTGATAAATTGATATCTAAAACCACGTCAATCACCACACCACCAACCCACTAAAAACAAAACGTGTTTTTTCCGGTTTTTCTTAATGATTGTATCAGAAAATCGGAAAACCGGAAAACCAATTTTTTTCAAAAGAAGTTTCGTGACTTCGGGATTTTCCGGTTTTCCGATACAATCATTAGTGAAAACCGGAAAAAAGGTGTTTTTCAAACTGATAAACAAACACTACACCGAAAGTAAACACCACTCGATTGGTTCTCGAAGCAATTTCAAGACAGGAAGAAGAGCGTCCTACAAAAATCAAGTATAAAATTGTTCTTCGGGACGAATTGTGCGCTCCTCATTCACTTGCTTTTTATATGGTTTTAGACTCGGTGTTTTTGATTTGTCCCGAAACAAACAAAATATGCTGTTAGGTAGGAGACAAACAAATAATATGCTGTTTGGTAGGCAGGAGCCCACCACCATGAGTGGATCGAGCGAACTCAAAGTCCAGACTCGTTGGGCGATACGAACGAATATGCGCGTGCTGCAGCTGATCAACTCGAAGGCGCAGGCGGCCCGCACGGCCACCTGCTGGGTGCGCAGCGCCTCCACGCTCGAGGGCGCCGCTGCCTCTTCTGCGCAGAACGCGCGCTCGCCGACCGCGCTGGGCCTCAATCCGCGCAACACCGGCTTGCCACAGGTACAGCATTCAGTGCAAGTCTATGCTCCTGCTCTGTTGAGCGATGCTGGCATCGCTTTGATTGTTTGCTAAGAGACGTATCTATCTGTAAATGTGTGTTTGCCCATTGATACGCACGTGCGTTGTTAATGCTTACTATACAAATAGGTTGAGCTCGACATCAAGGCGGCGATCGCGGAGCTCAAGCAATCTACACGAAAGTTCGACGAGACCATCGACATCGCGGTGCAGCTCGGTGTCGACCCGCGAAAGCCAAATCAGAGCGTGCGTGGTGTCGTGAGCCTCCCGAACGGCACGGGCAAGACCGTGCGCGTCGCGGTGTTTGCGCGCGGCGCCAAGGCCGAGGAAGCCAAGGCGGCTGGCGCCACGATCGTCGGTGCGGAAGACCTCGTGGAGCTCGTGCAGAGCGGCAAACTGGACTTTGACAGATGTATCGCGACCCCAGACGTGATGGGCCTCGTCGGTCGCGTTGCTAGAGTACGTGTTGTCTTGCTCTAGTGGTGATCTTTGCTTTTCACACACTGACGTTGCCTTGTCACTTGATTTCCCCCCCTATCTTACAGATTCTCGGTCCACGCGGTCTGATGCCAAACCCAAAGCTCGGTACCGTGACGCTCGATGTCGTGGACGCCATCACAGCGGCCAAGGGCGGCCAGGTCGAATTCCGCGCAGAGAAGAAGGGCATCATCCACGCCGGCATCGGCAAGGCGAGCTTCTCGGAAGAGGCGCTGCTCGAGAACGTGCGCGCGTTCATGGTCGCGCTCGGCGACGCCAAGCCAGAAGGCGCCAAGGGCAAATACATTAAGGCTGCCCACTTGAGCTCGACGATGGGCGCGGGCCTGGCGCTCGATGCCAAGCAAATCGACCCGTCGTCTGCGTTCTTCATGCGATTCGACTAGGTGCCGCTCGGCAAGCAGGAAGCAAGCAAGTACAAATCACAGAGAGAGCGAATGACCCCCTTTCAATTGCAATAGAAACACAAAAACAGCGCCTTGTTGTTAGTCACTCTTCCCATGACCTCGCCAATAGTGACTAGACACGCTTCTCACAATCTACCATTCTTGAAAAATAAAGATGGCGGCAGCTTCATCCACCAAGCAGCTCGCTGAGGAGCTGCGCTACTACGCGCGCTCGGACAAGCACCTACGCCACTTCCAGTCGTGGCTGAGTGCTGCTGCGCCTGCACTCCCAGTTTCCGTCATAGACCCGAATGCCGCCGCCGTCGAGGCTGTCGACGGCGAGGACGCGCGCGCCAAGAGCGTGATGCAGACGCAGTTCTTCCCTCTGCTCAAGACCAACACGCTCGGCGGCATCGTGCTCTTCAGCCCCGCGCTGCCGTCGACGCAGACGCTGCTCCACGATACGCTGCGCCCGTCACCACCGGCAGGCGTGCTCTGCTACACGGAGCACCAGCTGCAGGGCAAGGGACGCGGCTCGAACGTGTGGTTCTCGCCTGAGGGCTGCCTCACGTTCTCGTACAGCAGCAGCCTCGTCGACGGCAACACGCTACCGTTCGTGCAGTACCTCGCGTCGCTCGCGATCATCCGAGCGGTCGAGGCGGTGAATCCGAAGAGCAGCGACAAGGTGAGCCCCGTGCGCATCAAGTGGCCGAACGACATCTACGTGGACACGGTCAAGATCGGCGGCATGATCTGCCAGTCCGAGTACCGCGACGGCAAGTTCAGCGTCACGACCGGTACGTAAGCGAGCCAGTTTCATTGTTGAAGCATTCACAAGATGCTCTTGCAATGCTCTAATTGATGTATATTATGTATCCATGTACGTTAGGCATTGGTATCAACATCTCGAACAAGGCGCCAACGATCTGTCTCCAAGACGTGCTCAGCACGGACGCTGTGCCATGCACCGTCACTAAGTACGTAACCACCACCATCATCTACTTACTACACTATTAAGTTCCGTATTGATCCTAATCTAATATTCGCCTTGAACAGAGAGGAGTTCCTCGCCGCGTTCTGCAACGCGTATGAGCCGATGGAGGAGATCTTCCAGCAGCAGGGCTTCGAGCCGTTCATGGCCGAGTACATGGAGAAGTGGCTGCACACGGACCAGGTCGTGCAAGTAAGCAGCGACGCGGTTGGAGCTGCGCCAGGCACGACTGTCCCAGCTGTGATCAAGGGACTCACGAGTACGGGATGCCTCTTGGCCGAGTCGCAGGGCAACCGATTCGAGCTCTACCCGGACGGCAACTCGTTCGATTTCCTCTCGGGACTTCTCAAGCGCAAGCTTTAAGAATGAAGGCTCAGCCTATTGAAGGTGTGTGAGAGGATGAGATTGAAACCTGCATCACGAAGCACATGGCGTCGTGGTTACCGAGAAGATCCATCTCATCAGACCAGGGAGCGTACCGAATCACCTTATCCAAATTGAATATGAAACACCATCGCTATTGAATAATACAGTCAGCTCTCTCTCTTTATCTACTTGGAGCCAAACTCTTCTTCCCACTTCACGAAGCGCTCGAGCTGATCTTGACCCACCGACTTGCTCACATTTTCCAGCGCAGTCTGAAAGTCCGCCTACGGTAGTAAGAAGAATTTTAGAACAAGAAATCGTTAGACCCACATAATGCTGTCATTCGCAACCTGGCTAATTTGCTCACCCACCCAGGTGATCTCGAGCGCGTTTTTCTCTTGGGTCTTGAGCTCGTCTTCCGAGCAGCCCTCCAGTTTCTTCCGGTGGAGCTCTTTCAGCACTTCGGGTGTGTACAGGCGCTTCACGGGCATCATCTTCGCGGTCTCACAGAGTCCGCAGATATCATCGCCACTGTACCCCTCGGTCTCTGCGATCAGCTTCTCAAAGTCAACGTCCGGCGCGACGTCCACTTTCTGCAGATTGAGCTTGAAGAGTTGGCGCCGCCCCTCGGCCTCTGGAAGAGGGATGTCTGCCCATTGCAGCACAAAACCAAATTAGGTGTGACCGCCTCAAACTGTCAATATCAAGCGAGCAGCTTAACACAAAGAGCTGCAATAACAACGCACAAACTCGCTTGGTGAGACGGCGACGCATCGCTTCGTCGAGCTCCCAGGGCAGGTTCGTGGCGGCGAGCACCATGACGCGATTGTTTGGATCCGCTGGATCGCCTGACCCAACGCCATTGATCTGGACGAGCAGCTCCGTCTTCACTCTACAGATAGAAGGTATAACCAAGATGTTAGCTTTCCACTTGGCTCACTAACTGAACTGACACATAAGTAATGAGACCTACCTTCGGCTGGACTCGTGCTCCTGCGCGCCGCCTCGTGCCCCAGCGATCGAGTCGATCTCGTCCATGAAGATGATCGAGGGCGAGTAATAGCGCGCCATGTCGAAGAGGATGCGCACCATTTTCTCCGATTCACCACGGTACTTGGACGCCAACGTCGACGCCGAGATGTTGAAAAACGTCGTGTTGCACACATTCGCGACCGCCTTTGCGAGCAGCGTCTTGCCTGTGCCAGGCGGGCCAAACATGAGCACGCCATTGCAGGGTTTCAAGTGGCCGTCCTAGTAGAATTCGCATTGAATACGGTACAGAAAACGAAGAGCTACGTTAGAAAAGGACAGATGACTACATTTCCCACAGACATGGCTACATCTTTTCCCATTTCGAAAGATACCATTCCCGTACCTTGAAGAGATGTGGCGCGATCTGCGGGAGCATCACGGCTTCCTGCAGCAACTGCTTCGTGTGTTCGAGTCCAGCGATGTTGTCGAACGTGATCTTCGGGGCTGAGTCCACGATGTCGCGCTCGATCATCTCGATAAGCTCGAGGTCGACCCAACCTTCCTCTCGCGCGAGGTCGGCGTACTTTTGCTTCTCTGTGCCATTGCCGAGCTTTGCTTTCTCAGTTTCTTTGCGCGCCGCCTTGAGTCCGCCATCTTTGCCACCAGAAGGCTTGTTGTTAGCTGCAGCACCAGCTCGTCGACTTGACGGGTCATTGTTTGCTCCTCCTCCGCCAGGACGAGGCTTCCGCTGTTGGTCTTCGCTGGGAGTGCGACGCCCCGATGGACGGTCAGATGGCGGATTGCCTCGTCCTCCAGGCGCAGGCTTGGCATTGGGCTTCACCACACGACTAATATAGAGCAAGAAGCAAAGTTAGTGGATCCACATGTACTGACACAATACGAGAGCTAGAGAGAACTCACTTGTTGCGGTTACCGTTGTTGTTGTCTGCAGCCCAGGACGGTGGCGCTCGCTGCGCTGGTGGCGCGTTTCCAGCTCGGCCTCGGCCGAATTGATCTGGTGATGGTGGTGCCCAGACATCTGGGTCACGACCCTGGTCATCCTGGGGCACAAAAAATAAATCTGAGTACACAAATACTAGCCAGCAACATAAACCGTCAGATTTCGCCAGGTTGGCTGTTTCTACTTTACCCCTTGGTATTGCTGTTGTTGTTGTTGCTGAGGCTGCCTCTTGGACTCGGGCGTACGGATCTCCCACCGTGGCGAGTTGGTCGGCTCGTCGTTGAATGGCACAGAAGAGCGCGGGTGGACTGGCGCTGAACCTGATGGTGGAATATGCTGCTGCTGTTGGTGTTTGGAGCTGTGGTTCCTCGCCACCCCCGGTGAGAATTTGAACGACTGCGTGAGCTCCACGTAGTCCGAGATTAGATTGAACTCGTTCTCGAGCTCAATTTGCATCTATCATCACGACATGAAGTATCAGCCACACAACACCATAAAGGATACTGGGCTAGAAGTGAGGACAGATCAATAGATAAATACATGAAGCCACGGCTGGCGCTCGGTCATCTTCTGCATCCTGCGGATGAACTGGCGCAGCGTCTGCAGCGTCTCCTGGTAGAGCTGGAGCCCTTTCTCAAACTGCGCTTCCCCGCACATCTCGCGCGCCTTGGTGAGCGCTTCACCCATCTCGCGGATGTCCTGCAGCTGCATGCTCACCATAGTACTTTACTAGCTGTGTGAAGATCTTCTTCAGTCTTGTCGAACTAGTTCTCTTCTGCTTGGGGGCAGGCTTCCAATCTTCAGTGTCACGAATAGAGACCGAAGAGACGCGCGTCCTTGTTGCACCTGAAAATACATAAAATACGCCATCAGAAGAAAAACGAACGGATCCAAATGAGGAAACGAGTGCGCGGGGCGGTGGGGTTGGTTGTTGTGGAGAAATTCCGTTGTCTCTCTCTCTTTTGAACTTTTGATTAGCGAGCGGTTTGCATCTTCTTCTCCAGAGTTGGGAGTCTGACTGTCTTGTCAGCTGCGTCGACGGCGAAAAGCAGATTCCGGTGTCTCTCCCGCCTCGAGATGACGCATTTCCTTCTTCTTCCTTGCTGGTCTGACTTTGTCCTGAGCAGCTCTGTTCTTTTCCAGGAGCTTCGATACCTTGAATGCAGCTCCAGATCTCTTCCCAGGAGCTTCGTCCTTTGTTCTCTCATCACGTCACACTATTTACCTTAATATTTATATAAAATTTCCAATAACAACTTACTTTGTCTAAGGTCCCACGACAGACCTCGTGAGCCGCGGCAGTTTGATCTTGTTCGTCTTCGTTCGCTCGGAAACAATAGTGAGTCTCTCTCTCTCTCTCTTTCTCTCTCGCTCCATCTTTGTTCAGATCCTTGCGCGCTCGTATGTATGTACGTACACGCACCCAGCCCCAGCAGTGGCAACGGAATCGTGTTCTTCGTTGCTGGTTAGCGCTCGAGAGACGCGTGCTGGATCTCGGCGCTCAGCGCCTGGGCTTGTTGGAAATAGTGGTCTTTCGAAGTGGTCTTGATGTGCAGGAGCTCCTCCTCCATGGCTGCGATGATGAGCAGCAGCACGTCGTAGTCGCCCTCAGCGTGCTTGATGAGCCCTCGCTGGATGCGCTCGCGCGATTTCCGCCGGTCCTGGTCCTCCAGTTCATCTCTCCACTTGGAAGACACTTTCCGAACCAACACCGGTTGGTTCGCCATTGCTGTAGCTCCAGCTGGCCCACCGCTGGTTGCTGGTCCACTTGTGGAGCGTGTGAGGGTTGATACAGGTAGAGTACTATAAGTATAACGCAGATGAGCCATTCAGTTAGTTAGTTGCTGGTTAGGGACGATAGTGAGCAATGAGTAAATTGGCGCAGTGTTATTCGTCGTACCTTCGTTGTGGCTCAAGTGGTGCAAGTGTGAACGGCGCCTTGGATTCACTTTGCGCAGTTAAAATTGGGCTGGGCCGATACCTCTTGCTGTTTGGAGAGAAGATGGAGCTTGAGGATCTCCACGCGATGGTTGTAGCTACTGGCAGGACCCGAGGGCCCGGAACAGCTACATATCAAATGCAAAACTCGTCAGGAGCAAATATGTTAACGAGAGTATCAAGGAATCTCATAATCTCACCTGTGCTGGGAGGACTCAGTGTGATCTCTCGGTCACTATTGTAGACTTGAGACCGGGAGGTAGGTGACGTTGCGTTATCCGCCAGCCTGGACTCGCCGCGCTTGTTCTTACGGCCGAGATACTCCCCGAAATGCGCCGGAGAAACTTTGTTCTCGCCAGCACTGTCCTCGCTTTGCTGTAAAGAGTTCGCGTGTTGATTACCTCGTCGTTGGTCTTCCACCACTGTGCTGATGGCTGGCGGGAAGAGCCCTGGAGCTGAGTTCAACGCCGTGCGTTGCGCTGTAAACCCCGACGACAGCGACGAAGAGACACGCAAAGATGGGAACGTGGGCATCGGGTTGCCGTCGTGGTTCAGAATCGGCACCTGCCTGTCTGCATGCGTTGCGAGCGTCTTGAGTCCTAGCATGATGTCCGCCGCTGACCGGTGCGGGAATGCGGAATGCGGCTGCTGGAAGAGACCCTGCTGTCGCTGCTGCGGATACTGTTGTTGTTGCTGCTGTTGGGAGTGCGTTGGGAACGCACTACTCGATAGGAACAAGCGCGGTATCCGCGCCGCGTCCGTCTTGCCCGCGTCATCGGCTCGCTCGGCTTCTTCGCGCGAGGGCATCGTCACGCTCCCTCCTGCTTGACTCTCCACCAAACTACACGCCACATGCAGCATCATTAGATTACCTGCGCTTCTCATGCTCACGTCCATGCCTGCTGATTTTTTTCAAATGCCAATCACGAGCGCACCAAAGCGCTTGCATTCCTGATCAAGTTCGCTCGCATTCGCACCCCATTCACATCGCCCACATCCCACCAGCACGATCGCGAATCAGCGCAATGTGTCCGATTGGTTTTATTTTCTTTCGTGGTGGTGTGGAGGGTGTAAATATAGATGGACACCCAGTGGCATTCAATGGGATCGCATGCAGTCATGCAGTCGTACAATATAATCACATGCAGTCAGTTTACGTACCGCTGGGGCGTGAGGTGCTGGTGCATGCGTCTGCCGGCGCTTTTGAATTCTGCGCCAGCCGATGGGGGCGGATAAAGAGAGAGAACGCGCCGACGCCAGTGGTGGCTGGCTGGTGTCTCTTCTTCCGCTTCTTCTCTATCAGGAAGCGATAGAGGTGTTGGATCGCGGGGTCGCTCGCTCACTCGCTCTCGTTGTGTTGCCACAGGCAAATTCACCCAGGAGCTCAACTCAAAAAGCAAAGCAGCAAGTCAAAGCCAAAAAAGTTGGAATTGGAACATAGCAGCGACTGAGCGCACGCACGCCAGATTAGCGTGGCCCACATCGCCGCCTTCAGCTTCGAGGATCTCCCTTTTCAATACGAACCTTCTCTGATATTTAGTATGAACATTGCGTTATTTTAGTGTGGTGAGTTTGATGTGACATCGTTAAAGCCAGGGTAAATACCTTTCTACAAGAACGTCCACACAACGTCCACATAAATCTGGGCGACGCGTGTGACGGCAGAGGAAGAACCGAATAATTTTCTCCGAGCTGTGTGGCTCGTTCTCTGAAATCAGACGGTCAAGTCACGGCAACTCAAGACAACAAAAGTGTACATACGCTCGCAATACGCGAACGAATGCAAACTGTGCGTACCGGCAGAGAGAGAGCAACATGGCGGCGGTGATGATCTCTATTTCTCCAGATAGTCAGTCAGATCAGTCTTCACCACCATCACGTTTCTTCTTTCTTTCAAGCCAGACAGCCCGACCTGCTTGTTGCCAAACGTCACGCCATTGCGTTCGATTTTTTCTTCGGAATTGCTTGACGACCTTGTTTCCTTTCCGTCATGGCGTCGTCTGTTATATGTGCTTCTTAGCTGCAGCAGCTGACATCGTAGATGAAGATGACGAAGATGGCGACAACTCTGGCTGTTGCGATTGCTGCTTGAGCTCATTGGTCTGTTTGTCTTGTCGTCCTTGCGAACCAGATGTACTGGAGCAGGAAGAACGGCACGCAGGCGACAAAGTTGCGCAGGATGCGCGAGCCGAAGAACGAGAGCACGAAGAGCGCTCCGGCGACCTTGCTGTTCGTGCGTCTGGATCCACACGTACGGGTTGCCCATGCTCGCATCGCACACGTGCGCCTCCAGCACGAAGAACACAAAGTCCCCCACGAGACCGAGCACGTAGTGCGCATAGTCCACTTGCCGCAACCGGTTCAGCGTTGGCAGGTTACGCAAGGACGTACGAGAGCGACACCGCCACCGAGTTGGTCGTATCCAGGCTGTAGAGCACGGTCAGCTCAACGAGGTGGCCAAGCGCATGGACCAGTGCCCTTCTTCGGCCCACAGCAGGCGATCTTCGAGGGCGGCGAGCGCAAGATCCAGAAGTACTCCAAGCGCTTCTGGCAAGGTGCCTCTGTATGAAGGAAAATGGGGGGCTAACTGACTGTATTGAGCTTTCACGACTTTGAAGACAGCGAGCAGCTCAAGGACGTGCGTGAGGACTACGCAGTGCGCAACGTCATGGGGACGTATCACCACAAAGTGCCTGAGAAGGGTTCCCACAAGACGGTGTGTCGTGGCCAGGTGGACAATTTGAATTTCTAGGCGACCTGGTTCTGCCCAGTCGTGCGCACCCGATCCACGAGCCCTAAGTGCGCGGCATCGACATCCCGTACTTGGGCCAGTCGATCCACCCATGCTCGTGATGCTGTACACGCCCGTGCGTGCGAAGCGCAACGACCTGGAGTTGTGCTTGGAGCGGTTCTGCCCGCGTCTCTCGCCCTGTCCGTCCACCGCGACTGGTGTTTGCCAAAATGGCGTTAGTTGAGCATACAGTGCACGTCAAAAAGTTAAGGACAGCAAAAAAATTAAATTATGTGGATTTTTTTTCGAGTTTTGTGTTTGCGGACGAGCTTTTTTAGTATGTTAGAGAACATCATTAGAACACTCTCGTGGTGAAATCGCAGCTCGA
>JAASGK010000410.1:0-25071 GCA_023334195.1 Globisporangium emineosum
GGTGGTCAGTCTGCACCCGGGTATGGTCAGCACCGATCTGAACCCCGTCTACAGCGACATCACCACGGACACCAGCGTGCGCACGCTCAAGGGCGAGAGCCTTCGTGGTAGATCGATCGATCCGCTCCAGTGCTATTGGGTCTCTCGAGACTCTATTGAACAAACGAACGCGAACAGTGGAGCAGCGAGCAAGAGAGCGCACCCGCTGATTCTTGAGTTCCAAAAGCATTCATTGCACTTTCCTATCAATACAATGCAAACACTTTTCCGCCTTGTATCGATCGACCTCCTTTTGTTATAATAGTCGCATTTGCAGGTTGAGAAAAGCGTTGTTTGGTGGAGCTCCGCTGAATCCTAAAAGAAAGTCTGCAGTTGCAAACTTTACCGAAATCGGCCATGCGTACAACCCATTCCATAACAACAGCCAGCTCGATACCCAGACGCTGGCATCAGTTGTGCTCATCAAAAAATAAGTTGGTGCCAATGCAGTCGTACATTTGTGATTTGAGAAGGAGGTTATGGATTCTGGTTGATGCCGCGTCCTCATTTTACAGGTCTTCGTAAGATGCTGAGTTGTGTACACTTGATTGTATTTCCTAATGTCTGTTGTTTGTGTTTGAACGGCGAGAATGGTCTATGATCTCTCTGCTGCACTACCCTGATCTCCTGACTTCAAAGTGATCCTTTCATTCTCAAGCATGTAAAAAAATGTCAAAAACGTCGTCACATTGTTGAGTGCACGGACACACCAAAAAGAGGCAGGAGCTTGACACAATTCTGTTAAATCAGTAGTTATAGGCTATATCTACTGAAATAAATGAGCTTCGTGACAGGTATACTGATTCAAAACGACAAAATTGACTGGCATCAATGAAACGTACAAAACCGTTACAAAGCTCAGCGAGCCGGACGCAACGAGCTCATCACAACAATGTTGCTTTGTTTGCTTCGCGCCGATACCAAATGAGTCGCCATAGAGAGCGAAAGCAGCGCAACATGGCCAGATGCCACCGATAGAGCGCGTGCAGATGGATGGGTGCGCTCCTGTCAGCAAACCTGCGTCCTTTACGGGGCGTGTGGTTCAGTTGCAACCAGCAAACACGCACCAGCACCATTGTGGATGTTATTGTGATCTAACTCCTCTCTCTGCGTCCTCTTCGTTCGCGCCTCTACTCTATAAAATGTGGCCAGTGATTGATTGATGATCAATGATCCGCTGCATGCACTCTACACAGCGTGTCTGTGTGATTCGTGTGTGTGCAATGTAGTGCAGTAGCATAGCGTACACAGCTTTCCCCACCAGTGCAGTGAGCTCTCTCTCTCTTTCTTGCGGTGAGTATGTCTACCTATTTCTTCTTGTTTCCTGGCTGTCATTCTACAATTTACTTGCCCCAGCTCACTCCCCAAGTACAGTTCTACACTCCCCCACACACCCACCACCAACTTCAAAAGATGAAGACCCAGTTCGCATTCGTTGCCGCCGCCACCCTCGTCGCTACCACTGCCGCCTACGACGAAACCACCGTGTGCTCCTTCACCGAGCTCATCAAGCTTGCGCCTCTCGCTGTGGACGAGAACCTGGGCAAGTGCGAAGCCGACTCGGGCTGGCAGATGCTCCCGCCTGTGGGCTATCCAAGCGACGCCGAGCGCGTGCTCATGTGCGACTCGGTCTCGTGCTTCAACCTGATCGACGCCATCAAGGGCCTCAACGTCTCTGACTGCCTGCTCGTCTTCGGCGACGTCAAGTTCAACGTCAAGAAGCTCGTCGAGGAGTTCGAGCCAAGCTGCTACCACTAAACTGGTATGTTACCACCACTCCTCTCAGCGTGTATTCTCCGGTAGCTATTGACGAATTTTATTAGGAGATAGACAACTCACTCTCGCTCTCAAGCAGTGGTGCTCGAGTGGACATTGGGATCCTCCAGGCTTACTGATGAAGAGAGTAGAGAAATATCTACTTTATAGCTAAGTGCTGTTTATAATCTCAAAACAAAGTCGACACGTCCGCGTTTCAACTGCATGAGGTTTCCTATTGTCACTCTCAACATCTTTGGCACAGCCAAATAAATTATCTCATGTGTACGCCTCGGTACTTGCAATCTCACGAGCCGTACAACACAAACTGCTGAGAGCTCAGTGCGCCGAAGAGCGCCTTCCTGTTGTTCCACGACCCATGCGCTACGGCGTGCTGCACGTCGATGACGACCTGGTTTCCAGGGAACGGGCGGAGGCGATGGCGCACCTGGTTGGTGGCAGCGTCCCACAACAGCACCTGCTTGCCCTCATCGTCCCCAGATGCTACGATCGTCGAGCCGTCCTGAGCTTCCCACACGGCCGAGCGAGCAAGCACTGGAGGTGTTCGATGCCCCGTGACAACTGACCGAGGTGGTGGGGCAATACCACCGGCAAGAGCCTGGGTCAAGTCAAAAATCGAGTGCTTTGCAGGCACGGCCGGGAGCGTGCGCGACGACACCAGGACGCTCGCTGGACGCGTCTGCGCCGAGCCGAGCGAGCAACAGCTAGCAACTGGAGCGCGAGCATCCGCTGCTCGGCTTAAAAATGAAGAGTCCACGCTACTGCTGCTCGCATTACAGTCGTTCCAGATCGAGATGCCGCTGAACGTCGCGGCCACAAGGCGCTCTTTGCCGTCCGGCGCCTGGAACAAGCGGATTGAGTGCACGGGTTGCTTCTCCTGCGCCGAGAACGTCGCGACCACCGCCTCGCTGATGGGCTTGCGCATGTCGTACTTGGCGATGCTTCCGTCGTGGAACCCGCAGTACAGCGCAAATGGGTCCACGTCGCTGAACGCGCACGACCAGCCCTGTCGCTTTCCCGGAGGCAGCGGGC
The DNA here is from genome assembly GCA_023334195.1 of Globisporangium emineosum. Taxonomy (NCBI): domain Eukaryota; phylum Oomycota; class Peronosporomycetes; order Pythiales; family Pythiaceae; genus Globisporangium; species Globisporangium emineosum. The sequence continues at coordinate 2,848 of JAASGK010000410.1, forward strand.
ACTGGAGTACAACGCTCTGCGAGTTGAGGTTCGAGACGACCAGCTTGCCGTCAAACGCGATGGTGACCACCAAGCCTTCGTTCTTGTTGATCTTCAGGTCGCGCACGGGGGATTGGTGGCCAGCGATCAGCACGGAGTGACGCGGGTCCACTGCGCTCATCTTCAAGATCCCGAACTTTGTTGTCGACAGTTCCTCTCCGATGCACACCATGAAGCACGACCTTGCGATGTCAAACACGCGCGAGTTCTTGAGCGGATACCGATACACTTCCTTGTAGTTCCATAAAGATGATGAGGAGGAGGATACTGATGGCGACGCTGTCTTTGAGCGTCCTCCTCCAGGGGACGCTTGGTCAACTAGAAAGTCACCACCAGAGATAAGATGCGCAGGACGACCGGGGGACCAACCCGACCCGGACACTGGTGCCTGTGCCCATTGGGATTGCGATTGCGATTGTTGTGATTGCTGTTGCGAGAGGCCCGAAGCAGCAGCGGAACTTGTGGACCGCTCGCTCGCGACGCGGCACTGCAGCTGTGTGAACTCCTTCCGCCACTTAAGCGCCTCTTCCTTGTGGCGCGTCGACTCGGCCGCGACGATCTCCATCTGCATCTTTGCGCGCGAGAGCTCGGTTTCCACCTGAGTTGACCATCATTTGCATTCAACGCGAGTCAGTCAGTCCCTAGACAGAACAACCTTCGGAGTTCCATTGTGATCGTGTAAAGGGCACGCACATGTATCCGCTTGCTCTTCTCGTCTTCGTACATCTGCTTCATGCCTTCGACGCCCGAGTTGTCCACCACGGCGACGTGGTCCGAGAACAGCGGGCGGATGTCCGCTTTCTTCACCGCGACATTGCAGTTTGGACACGACTTGCGCTCCTGCATGGCACAAAACACACGTACACACAATGATATTTGTTGTGTGCAAGTAAGAGAGGCAGACATACGGTAGGAACGTACCAGCACCCAGCGCTCGATGCACTTTTTCCCAAAGAGGTGGCCGCACTTGAGTGCCACGAGCCGATGCCGCCCCGAGATCATGCACGCGTCGTAGCAGATCGTGCACTCGGTTGGCTGCGCCTTCACTATAACCGTCGGCTTTTGCGCCGCCGCTGCTGCTGCCGCTGCCAACGCAGCCTCACTGCGAAGGCGCTTGCGGCTTTTCTTGATATAGTGCGCACTGACGGGGTTGCGCGGCGGTACCTCAATCAGCACGAGCTCTGCTTCATCGCTGTTGTTTCCGCTACCTCCTGGTGCCACCGTGGTCTGTAGTGTCGCACCACTCTGTCTATTCGCATTGCTCGTGGCGCCGGTGCTTCCAGCGCTTCTCGCAATCGACGTAGCGAGTGGCTCGTCGTCCTCGGTCTCGATCTCCTGCGTCTCCTCTCCGGACGCCACCAGGTCCACCACCACCTGCTGCTGCTGGGTAGGCACTGGTGGAGCGACGGGAGGCGGCAGCAGGTACTCGGCCTCGGACTCGTCGCTCTCCACGACCGTGCTCGCGCCATCCTCGTCCAGCTCCTGCATTTTTCACCAAAATGATTGTATGATGGCGCCAATTTGGCTGACTGAGCTTGTTTGGCTGTCTTCCTGAAAGGTCAAGTTTACGGTTTTACAAGGACGCAAACGGGGTTAAAAGAGAGCAGCGTCTTATTCTTTGATCAAGATGGGGAAAGATAGCCTCGAACAGCCAGCAAGAATAAAAATAAAAAAGGCTTGCTATTGATTGATGTGCATGGGCTGGGCTGACGAGGCTGCAGAGGCGACGGTGCTGGGCTATTCCACATTCGCATTCATTGTACGTTCGTTGGCTAGGTCTCTCTGCCCTGACGCCATCGACCCCATCGACGCAGTCCCCCCTCCCTCCTCTCTTCTTGATCAACAAGATGCATCCACGAGACCGGAACGAATGAACGACGATGGCGGTGCGTGCATATAAATCACACTCAAAGAGGCGGCTATTTCCATCGAGGTTTTGTCTTTGGTGGCGGCGACAGCTTCCCAGCTTTGTCCTGGAAGCTGCTGAGCTCTTCATTCAGCCGCAGCGCTTCCCTCCGGTGGATCTGGATCTCGTCGAGCAGCTGCTGCTTTGTCTGCGCGAGCGTCTTCTCTAACTATGTTGTGATAGAAGCGACGCATACATCAACATCTAAGTTGCTAGACTCTTGCCGAGGACAGGACGATTGAAACAACAAGCGCACCTGTATCCGCTTGGCCATCTCCGCCTCGTATTTTTCTGTCATCGCTGTCAAGCCAGAGTTGTCCACCACCGCCACGTGGTCTGAAAACAACGCGCGTATGTCGGGCTTCCGTACTGCAAAGTTGCAGATCGGACATGCTTTCCTTGTCTGCACACACAAGAGAGCTGAGTCAGTGTTCAAAATGCTTCTGTATGTACCACACATAATGAACAAACGCTCACCTGAATCCAGCGCTCGATACACATTTTCCCAAAGAGATGGCCGCACCTGAGCGCTACCAGGCGATGCATTCCCGAAATCGTGCACGCGTCGATGCAAATCGTGCACTCGGTTGGCTGGGGCTTGAGCACCACCTTCGTCTCGACAACCACCACGTCGTTGCTGGCTTCCTGGCTCGCCGCCATCTCGCCGCGCGACCGCTTCCTGCCAATCCGGCTGGTAATACCAGGTGATTCGACTGTCAAGTCGGAAGTCGCTGGTGGTTCCTCCAAGACCACATCGCTATCATCGCTATCATCGCCATCGTCGTCATCGCTCTCATCGTCGCTGTCGTCGTCGTCCACGATGATCCCTCTGAACCGCGTGCCAATGCCAGACGCGCTGGTCGTGGAGTTCACACCATCACTCACTTCGTCGTCATCCTTGTCTTCATCTGTATCTGATCCTCCTTGCCCTCCGCCCTGTACCGCATGACGTGCGTCCTCCTCTTCCTCCTCGTCGCGCGCGTCGTCGGACGCCGTCAAGTCCACGAACTGCAGCGCTTCGGAACGCTCCAGCGGCTGCGAGCGCGACTGCACGCGGCTGCTGCCTTCATCGTCTGATGAGGAGTCGTCGTCCTCCTCCATCAGCCGCGCCAGCAGCGCGCGCGCGTTGTCCATGAAGTTGGTCATCCCTGCAGCTTAGCGACACGCTCGCACTCGCTCGCTCAGTCTTTCACTTGCAATGGCGCGGGATTTCTGGGAACAGCACTTGCCACTTAATCTTCAATAAAGTATGAATAATTGAAATAAAGAGTATGAGCCAAGCGTGCGCCTCATTTTTTGGCGCGCAGCCTTCCAGTGGGCGAGATCTGATTCGGGACCACACTGAATTTATGTGCACCACATGCAATTTTTCGCATTGGCATGCTTTTGTCATTGGTGACAGACACAACAAAGGGAGAGAAGAAGAAAGACCACCAGACAAAGAAGAAGACGAGAAGCATGGGCTTGCGCAGCAGACAGCGTCGTCGCGCGGGCGTCGCGGACCCCTTCGACATCGAGACCACGCGCCACAGTGCGCACTCGCTTGAAGGTAGTGATACTACAATGCACTGTCTCTGCGTGAATGTCTCCCCACTGTGGACAGACTGCTCACATGTGTGTCCCTTGGCGTTTGCAGACCACTTGCGCGCTTCGATCCGCGATGTCGATGCGTTCAATTTAGTGTGGAAGGTAAGTGAGGAGCTGCACAGTGCTTGCGGCGGTGTGAGCTTGCGTTATATGTTGCTCACGGTGTTGTGTTTGTCTTGTTACCGTAGAAAACGATCGCAGTGGGCGGACTCGTGGTGCTCGCGTACGAAGTGTATCTTTTGTACCTGCTGCTCATGAGCAGCGCCATCACGACTACTGCACTAGCAGCATCGCGACTGTCGATCTGCCTCATTCTCAAGATAATCGCGTTCGCAAGCATCGTCAGCACGCGCGAGTACATTTCCGCAGGAAGCACCAATTCGTTCGGGAGCTCCGTGTTCTTCACGGGCAGCTACTTTGTGATCTGGTGCAGCTGTTTGCTGCTTTTGGAAGAGCAGTTCACGACCGCACAGGTGTCGCCGCTGTGTATTGTCTACTTTGCCATGAGCGCCATGGCGCTGCGTCTGATCGGCGACAACACCAAGGCGGAGGTCGCGCGCGCGCAGCAGCTCGAGAAGCTCGAGCAACTCTTCAGCGAGGGCAACAGGTACTGAGCGAACGTTGGCGTTGATTGTGGTGGTGCCTGTTAGTTTAAGTATACGTGTGCATATTCATAATCGAAATGAGCGCTCCTGCTTTCTATGCCAAGTTCTTCAACTTCTTTCAAGTTCTTCGCAGAGAAGAAGATGGTTTCACTTGAAGAGCCACTCAAAAATGGACCTGTATGATGCAGCTCACGGTACGACACTTAAAGTATCCTATTTTGACGCAATCCGACAAAACTTGGTTTAAAAATACCTACTTTGACTAAAACAGCAACACAGCTTTACCATACAAATTCCAAGTTGGGGTTGTGTCGGTACAAAACCAAGTTTAAACAACACTTTTACAAATGTGGCTTAAACAAAAAGTAATTACCCTGTTGATGAACTTTCGGTAAAAAATGTTGACAATCAACTGTGTTGTGAAGCGTCTAACTGTGTCGAGAAGAGCTGAACCATTCGACCATTCTGGATTCCCAGATCTGATCAAGAAGGCGTGTGTAGCAAAAGCTCTTTATTAGCTTGCAAGCACCAAGTTCATCACTCGCTCTCCCGCTTCATGATGGACGGCCACGCAGACCAGCACCCCGTGTGGAAAGTGTCGAAAGCGCTCGATCGACTGGTACACTCCGCGTCTCTTGTGTACTTGTATTGGCTGAGTTATGAAGGCGGAAAGTGGGTCAACCGACGGAACTAATCGCCCTGTCTATCTATCCATCTGGTTGCTCCAGGACATCCTGTGCGAGCAGCACCACCTCCAGACGGAGCACCACGACGGGCTCCCGGACTGGGCGTCGCACTCGGAGCCAGCGGGGGTCGCGAGCGAGACGCACGTCGACGTCCCGGCGAATTTCGCGTGGCTGAGGGACAACAACAGCAACAGCTCGTCGGCCGGTGTAGCGAGTAGCGCTTTGCACAAGGTATCAGCGGCGTACGATTACCAAGTCAGCATACACGAGAGCTGACTTTGTTTGACTGATGGTGCTGTGATGCACAGAAAGAGGCGCAGGTGCTACAAGCGCAGCCGACCACGTCGCTGCCAAGCCATTTTCACGATGAAAAGCGCCATTTCGAGCACGCCGGTGACGAGAGTGCTCCTCCTCTTGTTCCGAGTCCACGTGCTGCTCCTACCAACAAGAAAGCAGCGTATCAAGACGATGTACGTGGCTGGACAATAGGGTTACATTATTGAATTTGGCTCATATGAGTAGTGGTATATGTCATAGCTGACTTGGTTTCTATTGAAACGAATCGTGCAGGACCTGGAGGCAGCGAGGAAGATCGAGGAGCTACGCTTGGAGACGCAAAAGTTCATGGCGAGACTTGCGAACATCAACCAGCTCTCGTCACGCAGTACTAGCGGCGGTGCAGCGATTCAGAGTCAAGTGGACCGGATGGAGAATAGCGGTGCTCTTGCGAACGACTCCTTCCAGGTTGAAGGGCCATCATGGGAAGGCCCTGTTCAGCTTGTTGCGCCTGACGTGACTGGGACAGGGCATGCCGACATGCCTCATAGAGGCTACCATCTTGATTCGCAGCAGCCAAGTGATCGCGGCTCGGTGCAATTCCAAACGGCGAGAGCGACGTCCGCTCTTCCAAGAGAGTCGCCCACGTGCTCGGTACCTCGCTCCGCTCCAGCTCCAGCTCAGCCTCAGGCCCTGGCTTCGATGTTTCCAGTCATGGAGTCGAAGAAGCACAAACTGGAGCCTCCGGGATACGAACAGCCGCACCCCCATCGTGCGAGCTCGCGCGGCTACCGGACCACGTACAGCGATGCGAACGCTTGGATCCAACCGGACGCCCCGCTCACGAGTGCTGATTTGTTCAAAGCACGTCAAGTGATTGACGCTGCGGCGGGGTCAGGTACAACCTATGAGCGTCGATATATTCTCACTGCCACCGAGGCTCTCCGGGTTGCAAAGCAATCCGCGCAGGAGTTTTTAGGCGAACACTTACAGGTGCCTCGTGTTCAATCAGGCGCGTCCCCAGATGGCATGAGCCCACCAGCAGCAGCACCAAGTGCTCAATGCGCTGCTAGTTCAGCGAACTCAAGAGCCACCTTGAGAGACGAAGCGAATCAGACTGAGTTAGACATCCATGACGCCATCTATCAGTCTCCACCCACAGTTGAGACGAGCTGTCAAACTGACACCAAACTATCCCCATCTGCTATATCTCTAGCGAGTGGCACGAACACGATGCGCAGAGCGAGAGCGAACCAAAGGAAAGTATCATCGACTCCTTCAAGCGCTCCCGATGTCTCTAGTCGGAAGGCGCAACGCGTCAGCTCCAAGACCCGATCTTTGCATCAAAATCCAAGGAAGAATGGCGCAACGGACTTGTCATTTCATCAAAGCGTATCATCATCGAACCCTGTGCTGATGTACCCGAGATACCCGCCCGTACCGACGGTCTTCCGCGCCAAGTCGACGTATTCAACCGAGTTTGGGAACGTGGACTCCTCCCCAAAGAAGCGAATCCTGGCTCGGTGATCCCTCTCTTTGCCAGTGCTAATTAGTCAATGTGTCAGCCTTCATATACTGCAGACTGAGTGGATTGATTATTAGTGGCCAGCGTTATAGAGAAATGGAATGCGGATGAAGATCGAGCAAGTCGTGGAATAAGCAAAGTTTACTTGGACAAGTGGCACGTGGCATTACTTCAGTTTTGAAACTGAGGGCACAGACACCTGAATTGTGAGATCGTGCATTGCTGAAATAGCCATCAAGACGGAAATGGCTGGCTGGCTGGTTGGCTCAGGTGATGGTGATAGAATTATCTTCTTCAGCTTGTCCATTTTTCGCTCCTGGTCTTTTCGAGCAAAGCCCTCCTCATCGGCACTTTTGGAAAGCTACTGCTATGCCACCACCATCATGATCGTGCCAAGTCCGCAAGAATCGCCCAGTTCCGAGTCATTCGTCTACGAAATCGTCGAGAGCGCGCTGCTGCCGGTCATGGACCTGTCGAGATCCATTCGCTCGGTTTGGTTCAGCGAGAGCTTTGGGAAGTAGTGGATGTACTTCATCGTGCGCTTCAAGGTGCCTATCTTGGGCGGGTATTACTGCTCGATCATCCTGTACTGCTTTGGCTTCTTCATGGGCGCTGAGACCGGACAGCGAGTGGGAACTGCTGTGATTTCGATGGGCATCTGGGGAGCCTTGGCGAGTATCACGCTGCTCCGCGCTGATATCGTGAGGCTGCTCAGTGGCACGTACGAAGTTTGATTCTTCACAGCCGTCAACACGCTCTCGTCCGTGCTACTGGGGATGCATTTTGCGGACCTTCGCGCGCTCCTCATGCCGCCGTTCTGGATCGGAGTGCAAAACAGCGTCTTCCTTGACGCCAACATCACAAACGGTCGGCATTTCGTCCTCACCTCGCTCATGGTGATCAGCTTCCTGGCAGTGCTGATCTCGTTCATCGGACTCGGAATATTGGATGGCACGTACCCGTACGTGTTGTTCCCGTCGCAGACCCGAGCGATGACCGCCGAGGTTGCTTTGGTGAATGGCTGGAGCACAGTCTCCCTCCTGCTCTGCCGGAACGTCTACCGAAGGTGAGAGGCGCTGAAGATACATGGATCCCATTCAAAACTCATGCAGTGCGTCAGCTTTCGTGTCAAAGTCAAGCTCGTTCGTGTCCAGAATCTGCATTGCTCAAGTACTGCGCTCTCCGCACCTTTGCTAGTTCGAGCGAAAACAGTCGAGTCGTTGCTGCTGCCAGTTCAAATGAAGCTCGTATCGACGGGCGAGTACTTCGACGCAACAAACACCATGATCCCGCTCACTCGCATCGGCCTCATTGGTGAGAAGCTGCTGCTTTGGTTGCGCCTATGGGCGTTGGGGATTACTGCCACTGGATTTTGCCTCACCTGCTGCGCGTTCATCACCCCGCACAGCGGTGGTACCAGCGTATTTGAAGTGGAGCTGGGGTCGCTGGTGTTTACAGCGTACTTTGCAGTTCCCTCGCTCGCACTCTGTCAACGGCAGCTGCTGCGGCGCGTCCTGTTCTCCTTCGACTACGCGTTCCTGTCGTTCCAGATCACTGTTGCTCATCTGAGTATGTGCGATCTCTTGTACTGGAACCACCGCTGTTTCAGTGTCTGCGCGAGTTTGCTGTGGATGCACTGGGTCATCACGCTCGACGCCACCACGCCCGTGACAAAGCACCAGTGGGGCATTCGCGTCTGGTTCGCAGCAGTGGTGATGCTGCTGTTCATTTTCGCGCAAGTCGGAGTCGTGGTATGCGTCGTGTTCGATGTTGGCGTCGATTTCCAGGACCGGAGCGTCTACAACGTGCAGCTCTGGGGCCACGCGATCCAGTTTCGCATGGTGCCGCTTGGTGGTTCTTGTGAGCTGGTCATGTCGAGTCTCATGGTATCTGGAGATAAAAGAGCGATGAGCTGATCATCGTGCAGGGCGGCGTGATCTTTGAAGGAAACCTGCGCTCACTGAGAAACGCCGTTAAGAATGTGGACCCAGCCTCAGCAGCAGCGACCTAGGCAGACCTGGTGAAGAACAGTTTTGGATGCTGGGCTAGCTTCCTTAGTTCCCTTAGAAAACGTGATGTACTTGTCAATTCCTGAACTCGGTTGACCAATATCTCACAACACGTCTCACTACTTCGACAACCAATTTCCGTTTACGAACTTGCTCACTACTCACCTTGCGACACGCAGCTCTCCGATATCTTCCAGCCAGAGGAGAATGCTTCGTTTACGGGATTCCTCTGCGTACGTTTGGATGGCTTCGAGGTTGCATTTGTCGGGATAATACTCGTAGAGCCAATGGAGACTCGCGACGTGTTTCGACGGTATATCATAAACCTCGACTTCCTCGTTTCGATGGGCGTGTAGCAACTCCATGATCTTGACGTGTCCTCTGTTTGCAGCTTCGTTCATTGCTCTATCTGTGCAGCCTTCAGATCGATTCTCATGGAGCCACTTCACCACATCCAGATGACCCTCAGCTGCTGCATAACCCATGGCGTCAGTAGTGCAGCCCTCGGACCGATTCGCATGCAGCCACTTCACCACGTCAAGATGCCCCGATCTTGCGGCATTGTCCATTGCGTGAGTTGTGCAGCCTTCGCTACGATTGGCATGGAGAAACTTGACGATCTCGAGATGCCCAAGTGCAGCAGCTCTGTCCATAGCGTCTGTGCGACACCCTGCACTTCTTTGGTTCGCGTGAAGCCACTGCACCATCTCCAGGAACCCATCTTGTGCTGCCCAATCCATCGCATCCACGGTGCACCCTTCGTCTCGGTGCGCATGGAGGAATCGCACCACCTCCATGTGGTTTCGAGACGCTGCCATATCCATCGCCCTTGTCGTACAGCCCTCTGTGCGGTGTGTCTGAAGAAACTCGACAACGTGGAGATGTCCATTCCCAGCCGCTTCGTCCATCGCATATATGGAGCATCCTTCAGATCGGTTCTCATGAAGAAACTTGACAACGTCGAGATGCCCTTTCGCTGCGGCCCAGTCCATCGCTGCTTCGGAGCAGGCGTCACTGTCGGGGCAATAGTGTTCATGAAGAAACTTGACAATTTCCAAATTACCTCCCAGCGCTGCGTGGTCCATGGTTCGGAACTTGAAAATCGTGTTTCTCCCCGCTCGTTGGCTTCGGTCAAAAAGGAACAGGACAATTTCAAAATGGCCATATTCCGCCGCTCGGTCAATGTCGCTTTCCGACACGCTCTCTGGGTAATGAGCGTAGAGCCACTTGACGACCTCGAAACGGCCGCACCACGCTGCATACATGCCGGCTTGGTGGCTGCATCCGGATTGGTGGTTCGCATGCAGCCACTCGATCACCTCCAAGTGGCCGTTGCGCGCCGCACCATCGATCGCGTTGATCGAGAACTCGATTACGGCGTGCGCGTTGAGCCACTTGAGCATCTCCAGGTCGCCACGACGAGCGACTTCGTCCATGATGTCCGCTGACAACTGTGCGTCCACGACCCAGTCGCTGAGCCATTTGACGAGACCAAAGTGGCCACCCTCTACGGCATATCCCAATGCAAGGCTCCGATTCCTCGCAGAGAGGACGCGATTCTCCACAAGCCATTCCAGCACATGGGCATGTCCGTTGCTCGCCGCCTGCTGGATCGCCATCTCCAATCCGTCGTCGCCCGCAACCGGTGAACAGTGCGCATGGATCCATGCAATCACGTTTAGGTGACCGCTTCCTGCGGCATTCACGAAAACTTCTGCGTCACCAACAGCTTGCGGGTTCAAGGCGTGCAGCACTTTCAACGCGTCCAAATGACCCAGCTCCACCGCTATTTTCGCGGCGTCCACTACATGGAAGCGTAGGAAGAGCGGGTATCGCCTCGCCGGGGGTGCAGTCAACGACGTCTTCTTCGTCGCGGCGACAAGGCGGCGGAGCAGACGCCGATCGTTCGCTCTCACCGCGTCGTCGAGCGTTCTGGCGAGCAACGAACGATCGAGAAACGCACTCACACTCTGCGCGACGAAGTCCAGTCCGGCGAGCTGGGGAGATGCGCGCGTCACCACCAGAGCGCTCGTGAGCAGCTCCACGTCTTCAAAGGCGTCAACTGCTTCTTGTGCGCTCCCCATCTTGCTCTCTGGCAAAAAGGTTTTTTTGCATCTGGCTGGCTACCCACAAAAACCAGTCCCGTCCTGTTTTTCAACCCATAATCTGGTTGATGGTCTGTGGGTGGGTCTTCAGTGCTTTGGAGCAATCCAAGTCATCTGGGACGAGGTGATAGTCTCTCAGTGGTAAAAAGAAGTATTCTTGGCGGAATGGAGCAGGGGCAACTCGCTAAGTTTGGTGGTGATGGCGTGTGCGTTTCCTCTCGTTCGTCTAACCCGTTAATCATCGTCTCCAGCGCCGCGTTGGCAGAAAAGGTAATACTTCAACAATGACTCGTATCGCTTCAGCAGTCGACCAAGATGGTGTTCAGCAGATCACGCGGGTCGTCTATGAAATCGAGGCAAGCAAGCCTTTGCCAGTCCTCGACATGTCCAGATCGATTCGAAGCGCCTGGACACCTCCGTGGCTTGCGAAGCAGTGGAGTTTATTCATGCGGCGTTTCAACTCCCCGCTTCTCATTGGCGTGTACGTGTCCCTCATCCTCAACTTCCTGTGTGTTCCTGAAGGCAGAACCCGGTCGCTGGTGTGCTCTGCTCGCGCTCACGCTGGGTACTCCGGGCTGCCTCGTGCGGCTCACTTTGCTACGTAGTGACGCTGTGAACCTCCTGCATCGAACCTACGAGTACTGGTTCTTCACTTCCGCAAACGTCATGTCCGTGATGTTACTTGGGCTGTACCTCACGGACTCTCGAGCGGGGCTCATGTTTGGCATGTGGGTCGGCTTCCAGAGCTGCGTGCTGGTTGATGCGGACGTGGCGACTGCGCGCCACTACATGAACGCGACCGCGGCGATGCTCGTGTTTGCGCTGGTGTTGATAGCGTTTATTTTCTTCGAGCAGATCGACGAGGCGCGTCATTTCGTGATGTTCCGGGCAAAAGATCGAGCCCTGTCAATCGAAGTTGCGCTCGTGAACTCGTGGGCTACGGTCATCATTGTCCTCAGCCGAAATCTGTACAGACGACGAGCTGCAATGAAGAATGCAGGCGGCAGCTTGAATGTGGTTCACTGTATCAGCTACCGCTGCAAGATCAAGCTTGCGCCAACTCAGTCACACGTCAACGACTCTCCGACGTCAGAACGAGTGATGTCACCCGCGCCTCTTCGACGCTGACACAGCTGAAGCTCTTGAAACTTGAGGAGAGATTTGATGCAGCGAACATTGTGGCGCCAGTGATCCAGCACCTCTTGCCACAAGGAAAGATTGTCCCATTAAGTGTGCGAATGGCGATGTTTGTCCTGGCATTGATTGCTGTCGTGACTTCCGTGACATCGTTCATGCTTCCGGGCACCGGTTTACGTGCGCAAATTGCGGCATTTGCCAGCATTGCATTGTTCTTCGGTGCCTCATCCCCATTATTCCAGCGGCAGATGCTTCGGAGGCTTGTGTATTCGTTCGACTTTGCATTTCTCTCGATTCAGCTCACGCTCGCGCACTTGGGGGCATGCGATCTCTTCCACTGGGATGGACGATGCTTGGTAGTCGCGGCATGCTGGACGTGGATGCATCTTGTGCTGGGTACGACGCACTGCCGCAAATCATGAAGTACCAGTGGCGCTTCCGCGTGCAGTTCGCAGCCCCAGTCGTGATTGTCTTCATTGCCGCGTAAATCCCCATGTTTGCTGTGCTCATGCTTGATGTTGACTACGCCATTCAGGACCAAGTTATACCACATTGTTGTCCACCGACGCAAGATCGCGGGCAGAGTCGCACCGTTCATGCTGAATCGGATCTCCACACTGCTCGGGTGGTCGTTTCGCATGCTCTGGCGGATTTGGACGCAGCAAGGGGATGAGATGATCCTGTTCCACGACAGTGTCTTCTACGATAGCAAGCTGTATCAAGTGCGACTCCACAAGGAGGCGAGCCGCAAGCGCGCAGTGGCCAGTCCCCCAGAGAACTGCTGTCCTGTCTATGGCGCGGATCCCTGGACCCACCTAACTTTTAGCAAACAACGAAATGTTTGTCAAATTTGTCAGCCAGCACGAGAGAAGCAAGACATTGAGATGCAGCACACATAAAATTAGCCCCCGCTCACTTCAATCGTTGAGAGATTGGTTTCGCTCCTGAAACTGAACCGCGCCGCTGTTGGAAGCCTCGAAATGGGCGCGAGGTCGCAAAAGGCTATCTGTCGAAGCATCGAATACAACACACACACAGACGATAGTCAGCAGCCAGCACTCCATCAAGTATCATGGAAGGCAACAATGGCATCGATTACCCGAAGAAGCGCATGCTCATCCGCGTGTACCCACGGTACGTGCGGCTGCGCCAGGGAAGCGAAATCCGCTACACCCTCAAGCTCTCGCGGCCAATCAGTAAGGTATGTCAACGAACTCACTTGCGTTCGCTTGGTCGAGTGACGCTCCGCTTTTGAGATCCGTGTAGTAAGTTGACCTTGGAACTCATTCGCTGTTTTGCTTGCACCAGGGCAAAGCGGTGACAATCCATGTCTGCGTCATCATGAACAAGTGCGGTGTGACAGTGAGCCCACAACAGATCAACGTGACCTCGTCGGACTGGAAACTCCCGAGAGAAATCGTGGTCGCCAGTGAAGTCGACTCCGAGATTCGCACCATCCAGATCCACCACAAAATCCACGAAACCTACGACGAGCTCTACAACTCGAGCACGGTCATTCCGTCGGTCTTCGTCTCGGTGCTGCAGAAAGAAGCCACATTCCTTTTCTCATTTGGCTGTGGGCTGCACGGACGACTGGGTAGCAACGACGAAGAGAACGCCAACTTACCCACGCCCTTTGCCTGCAAATGGCTGCATCCCGTGCAGATCGCCAGTGGAAAAGCTCACTCTGCGATCATCGACGTCTACTCGAACATTTACTGCTTTGGACTCGGCGCAAACGGGCAGCTTGGACAGGGCGACAGCAACTTGGACTCATCCAAGATCCCACTGCGAGTCCCGACAGTAGGCACCTCGACGATCTTACACGTGGCATGCGGCAGCAACCACACGATGTGCATGACGACAGAGGGCAAAGTGTTTGCATGGGGAGACAATACGTACGGCCAACTGGGACTGGGTTTCAAGTCTCCAAAGCCCCGAGGCATCCCGGCTCGCGTGGAAAAGCTCGTGAACGTCCGGGGTATAGTCTGCGGGGGCAGCCACTCTTTCATTGTCATGCTCGACAACAACGTTCTCGCGTGCGGGAGCAACATCGCTGGACAGCTTGGACTCGGAGATCGGAAAGACCGCGCGACTTTTGAGAGAACACCATTCTTCCGCAAACTCTACTCGCCACAAATGAGCTCAGCGATTGGAAGCATGGGTAACTCACATCAGAGCAGCAACAACAGTAATTCTTCTGTTGGAACGATGAATAGCAACAACAATGCGGCTGTGGGCGACGTTGAGCTTGCGTGTGGTCTCTACCACTCGATGGCTCTCTGTGGAAAGCGTGTGTACTCGTGGGGGAATGGAGACGATGGGCGGCTTGGGCACGGGAACATCGAGACGTATCTTGAGCCTACATTGATCTCCTCTTTCAATGACATCCCAATCAAGGCGATTGCCTGTGGAGGGAGTCACAGCGGGGCAATCGCAGTAAACGGAGACGTATATCTCTGGGGCAACGGACTGCATGGTCAGCTGGGCACTGGAGTGGTGCGAAGTCGCCGCGTACCAACAAAGATCCGTATTTTGCAGGGGAAACACGTCACGCAGCTCTCGTTTGGTGAATGGCACTCGATGGCGTTGTGTGAAGGCGGGCACTTGTACTCTTGGGGATTCGGTGAGGAAGGACAGCTCGGCATCCCAGACGAGGATAAAAAGCACAGCCGCATTGTGCCGCACCCGACTATCGTGCACACGCTCTCGGGTACTGGTGCCACCATGGTTCGCTGCGGGGGCTCGCATACTTTCGTGGTCAGTGTTCTGGAAGCTCATCGGCCACAGCTAGCACGGATGCACTGCAGAGCTTCACAAAGTGAGATCTCAAAGGGCAATGAGCGGATATCGAGTCTATCGCGACTGGGGGTTGCACGCCTTCATCAAGTTGGTGTCCTGGATGGCGAGCAAAGGTTGCCTCACTCAAGGAGCAACCCCAGCAAGGAATCGACAGAGCTGGCGTCCCCAACAGGTGAGCTCAAGAAGAAATCAAGTGCTGGAACGGCAGCGATAGCGAAGAAGAAGTCGCTAGGCGAGAAGCTGGAGGGTTCCTTTCGAGACCTGGGGGGGCCGATGCCACTGCGTGTTCCAGTTGACTTTTCGTGGAAAGACCGACCCATGACGACTCGCACAGCGGTGCGCAACGCATTCCGCCAGGAAGTAAAAGCGCTTTCCGAGATTCGCGAGTCACTCACACCGATCCCGATGCCTGCGCGCGCAAAGACCGCGAACGCGTTCGTCTCCCCACGACTCAAGCGACTTCACGAGCAGGTGCTGCGGAGCACCGAGGCTGGCGCTGGATTGTTGAAGTGCCAAAGCATCGTCGGTACCGAAGAGACCAGCGCTTCGATCAGCGGCGCAGTGCAGATCGCGACCAAAGCGTTCTTTAACACCGAGACAGTCGGACTCTCCATGACTCTGAGCAGCAACTCTCCAAGGATCCAGCAAGGAAACCAGTCGGGTGAGCCCGAGTCTCTTGCCGAAATGCTTCGTGAGGTGCGCGGCAAGGCATCCGAGTCTTCATCCTCATCCGACGACGGTGGTGATGATGACGACCCAGAAAGTGGCCAGAGCTGCGACGACGACGAAATTGCCTTTCGCAGCGGCGGCGGTAGAGTCGCGTGCGCGAATCTTGAGCGCGAAGTGGCGTGGCAGCTGAGCAGTCCGTGACCAAACACTTGGTTGAGATGGAGCAATTGTTGTTGTAATATACCTGATCATTTTGGTTAAATATCTCCTTGGCGTTTACGAAGTTGCTTGTGCACTGTCTGTTCACTTCCGCATGTCAAACGAACCCAATCAAAGCAAACAGACCAGGAGACAACGGCTACTTACGTAGTGTATGGCGATGGAGGAGGAATGTGTTCACTTGGACGACGACGCTGACTGGCGATAAAACTCTGCGATTCGGATCTCCAGTCGAGCGGGCTCGACGGGCTGCAGCGCTGTTGTGTTCCAGAGCATCTCTTGTGGGATCGGTGTGTACGGCGCGAGGCCGTTCTTCCTCGCGAGCTTGCACACATTTGCTAGCGCCCCAGTCGACATGGAGCTCAGCAGCACATCTGCAGACAACGTCGGTGGTTGTGGCGGCGCAAGCGGCGGAGGAGCAACAGTCGTTGGAGGTCTCAGTGGAGACGGTGCTGGGGCGAATAGCGGTGGGCCACGTGCACCACCAGCAGCAGCAAAAGGCGGCGGCGGCGGGAGCGGTGGTGGAGGTGGAGCACCTCCACCACATATCTGACGCTTCTTGTACACAAAGTAGTCGTGGAAGCGTGCACCGGGCGTGAGGAACTCAAAGTGCGGGTTGTCGCGCTCGCGCTGCAGCACCGTGTCTTCGAACGCGACGCCGTTGCGCTGGATGAACTCGATGAGGCGGTCGATGCGGTGCCGGACATCGTCTGGAACCAGAGTCTGAGCCTGCGCTTGCGCTTGAGCTGCTTGGATGTGTGGAGGTGGTAGTGGAGGCGGAGCATGACCAAGCACACCCGGCGGCGGCGCTTGATGGAAGAACGCGGGCGGCGGCGGCGGCCTCATGTGCATCGCAGGCGACGGCAGTCGCGCACCATGATGATGCGGGGGCGGGGGCCTCCGCCCCCGCCCAACGGTGGTGAGGGACGCGAGCCGCGCCGCCTCCTTGGCGCGCGCGATGCGCTGCTGGAAGTCCTCGTAGATCACCATTTCCGCAATTTCCCTTTTTGCTGGTTGCACTTGATATTCCAAGGAAAGCATCGACTGTCTTTTTAGCAAATAAAACAGCGATGAGTAGGTTATCAGCCAGTCAAATTCTAGTCAAACATTTAAGCTAATAAAATGAGCTTTATTGAACTTATCGACGGACGCATGTTCTTAACAGAATCATGACTTTGGCTCTGGTGGAGTCGACTCGGAATGCCTCAGCGAACTATGCAAGCCATTTCAGCATGCTTCAAAGCACAACAAAGTAGATTTATAGTTGGTTGTTATTTCTCCAAGTTATTGTATCAGAATGCGATTGTTTACGCGGAGGCAGCTGGGGTGAAGTAGTTGTGCATGCGGGTGACCATGTCCACCAGGAAGACCGAGGTGATCGAGTTCATGAGGTCTGGGGAGAACTCTGGGGCGGTGAAGTCCGCGTAGTTGATGAGCTGCACCACGGACTTGGTCGCGTCGCCCTGCACTGGCTGGACCTGCACGGCGAAGGTATTGAGCGCACGGATCGGGTTCTTCGAGATGGCGTTACACGACGCTGGGCCGTAGATCGAGCAGCCTGGGTCGCCTCGGTGCTGCACCGATTTGGACACGAAGAGACGGCTGGTAGCGTCGATGGCGTTGAGCACCAAGTATTCACGTGGAGTGAAGCCTGGGATCACAGCCTCGGTGCGGGCAACGTCAAGACGTTTCTTGTCCGTGTTGCCTTCACCACGCCAGTGCGTGGTGTTGTACGTCTCGAGTGCCGGCTTCAGGAAGTCCTCTGGGGTGCTCGTTGGGTCGATGAGCTCGTAGCCCTTTGGGGTGATGAGGTAGTCGAAGATCGTCTGCGCTGGGGCATCGATAATGGCGCTCGCACGCGTCAGGCTCACATTGGCAGTGGCAAAGACACCGCTCACAGGCTTGGCCTCGTTGAGCGTGCCGTTCGTGTTGGAGAGTATGGTCCAGCCACCCGATCGCCAGATGGTCTGGGCTTCCGCGAACATGCGGTTCGCGATCGTGTACGCGGTCTTGTTGTTGCACTCAAGCTCGCCGAAGAGCGGCTGCTTTGCCTGGTAGCTGGCGAGCGAGGCGTCAGCGGTCTCAGCGAAAGCCGAAGGCGCTGCGACGGCAGCGGCAACGAGCAGGAGCAAGGTCTTCGGGACGAACATTGGTGTAGAACTGGCACGTGGTCTCTTGCTCTCGGTGAAATAAGTTGGGGAGTGAGTGAGCTCCTGTAGCTCTCTGCTGAGCGAGGAGATACTGTAGGCACTATAGGGCTCCTATTGGCAGAGCAAGCGAGACCGCCCCAAGTGGCGCAGACGTCACATCGCGTGTCAAATTGGCGATCTTTTCGCGAGATTGTTGAAGTGGAGACCTGTCTCTGGCACCGCACGCAGTGGTAGTCACTATCGTATTTGGAAGGTTATATATGTTAAAGAGTTAAAATGACTTATTTTTCAAAATTAGTGTGATCGATTTGAAAAGGGATTGAATTTGAGAGGTACATCTGACTCGATTCGAGCTTCAACGAAGTCCATCTTTGCAAGGATGAGACTAAGACAAGTACCTTGATGCATTTGCTTTGTGGCAGCTTTTGCATGTCCGTTTTTCGAATCCAGGGGCGTCTTCACTGTCAATAGAGAGTTCGTATAGCGGAGCCCATCAAGGGGCAATCAATCAATCACGCCACCCCTCGCACTCCCAGCACTAAACGGCGGCGCACGCCTCCCATCACCTACACCGGTGCATTTGCTCACGGAGGCAGGATGGCAAGATTGCTGACCCGGTGGCACCTCTGAGTTGTTCTGTCAGCGCTTCCTCACTCACTCACTCCCGACTCTTTCGCGCGTCCAACGGCAACAATCTTGACCGGAATCCTGGGCTTTTCGAGCCGTCCCGAGGTCCAATTTGCGGCATTGAAGCCACTCCTGGAGAATGAACCGCACCTCCTGGCACGCGACGCGAGATCGGGAAGAAAGCCTTGGTGTATTACGCTATGGGAGCTGTTGACGCGTTTGCTGAAGAGTGTGCCATACAGTGTACAGGGATGACGCAAAAACATCAAAGACAATCGCTCGAGCCGGATCAAAATGAGCCCTTGCTCAAAAAGAACTCTTCTTGATTGGTCCAGCCTTCGATTTGTCCAGCCTCTGATCGATCCGAGGTCCATTTTGGCAATCGCCACTTGCAAAACAACAAGGTTCAAGTTTCAGCAGCCAACTGACCCCTGCATCCGCCTCCAATGTGTTGAAAAATCCCACTTGCACACCAAAGGCTCACGCATCTCACCTCACACAAACGGATGCTTCTCACTTCGTGGGGCCAGAGCATAGGGAGCAAGCAATTGAAGTGTGCATCCCTCACAAAGGACGTCGTGCTTTCGTTAATTGCAACTTGATCGCATAGACAATACGACCAGCGGACTGATCAACAAGACTCGTCTGTACTCTCTCTCTCTTGCAATAAGGACACTCGGAAGCTTGCGTGAAGGTTGAGAACACAGTACCAACATTTATTATCAATAGCTAGCTACATAAACTACCAGCAGACCCGAACCACTCCTTCATATTTACGCGGAGGTCTGGTTCGTTGGCGCAAAGTACGCCTGCATGCGACCGACCATGTTGACCAGGAAGACCGAGTTGATGGTGTTCATCACGACCGCCGGGATGTCAGGGACCACGAGGTCGGCGTAGTTGATGAGCTGCACGACCGACTTGGTCGCGTCGCCCTGCACTGGCTCGACCTGCACGGCAAAGGTGTTGAGCGCGCGCACAGGGTCGGTCGAGATGGCGTTGCACGACGCTGGGCCGTAGATGGAGCAGCCAGCGTCGCCCTTGTGCTGCACCGACTTGGACACGAAGAGGCGGGTGGTTTGGTCAATGCCGTTGAGCACCACGAACTCGCGGGTGCGAGCGTCTGGGCCGAGCGACGCCTCCGTGCGCGCGACCTCGAGACGCTTCTTGTCCGTGTGGCCGATACTGCGCCAGAGGAACGTGTTGAACTTCTCGAGAGGGGGCTTGGAGAAGTCCTCTGGGTTACTCGTTGGGTCGATGAGCTGGTAGCCCTTTGGGGTGATGAGGTAGTCGAAGAGCGTCTGGGCCGGCGCATCCACGATCGCGGTCGCGCGGGTCAGGTCCACGCTGGCGGACGCGAAGACGCCGCTCACTGGCTTGGCCTCGTTCAGGATGCCGCTCGAGTTGGAGAGCACGCGCCATCCGTTCGACTTCCAGATGCACTCGGCTTCCGCGAACATCTTGTTGGCGATGACGTAGGCGGTGAACTTGTTGGCTTCGAACTCGCCGAAGAGCGGCTCCGTCGGCTGCGTGGCGGCGACGGTGGCAGTGGCGTTGGCAGCCTGGGCGTAGGCCGATGGTGTCGCAAGGGCACCCACGAGGAGGATCAGAGCCTTTGGCATGAACATGGCTGGAGGTGACGGACTGGAGGGTATCTGCTTGCTGATCTCGGCGAAGATTGGAGAATGAGAGGTGAAAGAGAGACCCGGACGGAGGGTCCCGTGGGAAGAAAAGATGGGTCCCAGGGGCAGTAACGCGGAAGTCACATGGGTGACTTGCGACTGTACCGGTTCCCGCGGACGTCAACCATCAATGGCTCGCACAGAGTGGACTGACTGGTCTGACTCTTCGTGAATCTGCGCGGTCTCTGCACCTCCGGCAGCTCCCCCTCAGTCACAGAAAACGTCGGATGTTAGCGATGGATTTGACTGACGACAAAGTGTCCAAAAATATCCAAACGATTGGTACAATATGCGAGTGCGTGGCCTCGAAGACGTCGTTCTAGGGTCTTCGGTTTTCAAATCGACAGGGAGGGGATTTGGCTGGCTCCGAAGGCTGGAATCCCCAAGTGCTTTCGCTGTTAAGCCCTGCGTCTGGTGCAATTGCCTTAGACCTTGGAAGTCCCCAGGCAAGCCACCACACAGTGGCAATCGGTCCGGTTTGTTGACCTGTTTCCTCGCCAGCTGGCCGGTTTCGATTTGTCTGGTGTGTGCCCTCTTTAGATGGGGTGGTGTGGCTGTGCGGTGCCAGGAACTCATTTTCTACAATGCGGAAAATATAATTACATCTCTTTAAAAAGGATATCAATTGTCAGGTGTGTTTTTAATTTGTTAAATTCTTAGCTTTAATATCTATTTACAAAGGGTATTCTTTTGGACGAGTAAAGTCAGCTCGCACACTAACATGAGTCTCCCTGATTTAGGAGCCCTTCCCCACTCAATCGTCTGCGAATTGGCGGCTTTGGCGATTCGTCTTCGTGGGCGCATTGGCCATTGCCATTCTCTTCTGTCTGGGCTTCTGTGATCACGCACTCGAGCTGTACAATACAGTACTGCAATAACAGTTGGGCCAGCTGATTGAGTCGAAACAGATTGGAATCTGTGGGCTCGTCCTTGGGAAAGGTACCTCAGCAATCCGTTAACAGCCCAGGCTTGATTTCTCACGCGATCTCTGCTCGCGCTTGGCCTGCTTCAAGTTGTCGTGCTTGGTCAGCCTCAGGCAGAGTCCACCTGTACCCTTCCAGTAACGTTTCGACATTCAGCGCGATCGGGAATCAAGACCTCCGACTCTGAGCACTCCAAGCCCAATGCTTTGCCAAAATGGAGGCCTCAGGTACAACCAGTCGAAGTTCCCTTCGTATACTCAGGCATAATCAACCACTCCCAGCCAATCAACCCGACTTCTCACTTCAGTCTTTCCTATCTCTCTGTCTCTCTATCAGGGCTCCCTGAGCTGCTTGCGACCAGCTTCTCGTAGGCGTCGAGCACGTTGATGCGGCCGTACCCGTAGTTGTTGTTCGGCCACGTGGTATCACTCGTGTCACCGCACGTCATGTTCGTCGGCGCCAAGCTCTTCTGGTCCGCTGTGGACGTCAACAGCGATCGAACTTCGTCAATCCCGAGCCCCGGCCGCGCGCTCAGGAGCAGCGCGATCGCCCCCGCGACGTGGGGTGACGCCATGCTCGTCCCCGATTTGAGCGCGTACCCAGCGTCGTCCTTGTGGGCTGCAGAGCGCACCAAGTGACCCGGTGCCGACAGGTCCGGCTTCACGATGCCGCTGCTGAACGCAGGGCCTTTGCCGCTCGTGTACGCGAGACTGCCGTTCACAGCCGTTGACCCGATGCTCAAGATGCGCGGGTGGTCGCCTGGGGGCTGGGTCGTGCTGCACTCTGGACCCGTGTTCCCGCTCGCAAAGACGGGGATGATGCCGGCGCTCAGCCACGCCTCGACTGCGGCGTTGAACACCGTCCGTCCCGCTTCAGTGGTCCAGCTGTTGTTGATAATGTGCGGCGCCTTGGAGCAATCGCGGTTCTCGCCATTCGTGTCCGTCGGACACGTGAGGAACTGCGCGCACGTGAGCATGTAGCTCTCGATGCAGAGCCCCAGCGCGCTCGGACAGCCTCGACAGGTCATCCACTGCACTCCGGGGGCGACTCCGATGCCGCCACTGCCAGCGATCGTGCCCATCGTGTGCGTACCATGTCCGTTGCTATCAGACGGGGTTCCCTGCTTGGTAGACGGCGCGTACCAGCCGTACGACCCACGGAAGTTGCTCGCGAGGCTCTCGTGGGTCACGCGCACACCTGAGTCGATGCTGCCGACCACGACGCCCTGACCAGTGAACCCCTTAGCCCAGAGCTGAGGAGCGCCGATCTGCTCCACA
>JAASGK010000411.1:0-25057 GCA_023334195.1 Globisporangium emineosum
AAAAACACGTCACAGCTGATCAGTGCTGTGATTGAATAAGCATATCCAAACAGCGTGGCTCAACTCGTAAAACTCATGGCACGGCGCGTCGAAACGTGTCCGAAAAAAAGTGGATTTAAAGACTTGGCCATCAGTGTAGTAGGTGTGTATGTGTGTGTGGGGAGTAATTACGTTATTCGTCTTTCCACTAAATCTGAGAAGACCCTTTTCGATATTTTAGAAGCCCAGAAACTATAATAAGAGGATCTCTATCGTTGCCCACCCACCCACAAATCTGCTTCTATCCCTACATCTGGCATAGAATTCAGCAAAAGCGGTCCTTGCGGCATTCCAAATCCTATCCTAAAATATAGCAGAGGCTCCGAATCCTATTTCCATTTCCAAATATAGCCACTTGGATAGGATTTGCGACTCCTGTGGAAGTGGGTCTGTTTCGTGTGAGATAGGAGCGAAAATAGGCGAACCGCTGAAGGATTTCAGTTCCTGGGTTCCTTTTACCAACGAAAACACGGTGCTCCATCCAAACACGGAATAGGGGCCCCAATTGCCCCTAGAGATGCTCTAAGCACCTTATCACCTTGTTGTGTCATTTTCATCTGCTCATACCCATTTCCTGGATTTTTGTTAATAATTAATTTGATAAGTACCGCGGAGGTGAGGATGCAAGGGGGCTCTTGGCAATTTCCGATTCCGATTCCTCTTTCAACTTGAGCTGAAAAGCACTTCACTGCAGTTTGAGATGCGCTTTCATCGCCCAGAAGAACTGAGCAATTCACCACACGCAAAACAGGAAAAATATATGGACGATCTTTTTTTGGAATGCAGCCACCAACGTTTCTCCACCTCAAGCCCCCAATCACGCTTCACAGTTCACTCGCCACGAGACTGAATGCGAGGCAGAGCACCAGGATGAGCCCCATCGGATCGAAAGCGCCGCCTGCAGCAGCTCGCTCTGGCAAAACCAGCCTGGCCCACGAAGCCAACTACTCAACGGGGGAGCCGGCCGTCCGTCTCGACGCCTCTGGATGCGGCTTTTGCTAGTGCGCAGCTGAGGGTTCTCTGGGAGTTGCCCTGCATTTGCTGTTTACCGTATGCTGACACGTGCGTGTGTGTCAACAGCTACCTCTCTGGACGCGTCGCCGCCTGCGCGAACAAAGTCAGCGAGTACCAGCGCAGTTTCCAGTTCTACGAAGACAATGCCAAGAAGACGCTCCTGGGAACTATGGACGAGCACGCGGTGCGTTTCCCAACCTACTCTTACCACGGTACCAATAGTATTTTGCTCTGAAGCTAAACTACATTCCCCATTTGGCCCACGCAGGTTGGATCTGCGGGCCATCCGCACCGAAAGAAACTCATTCTCACGAAAGAGTGCGGGATCATCATGAATGCAGAGGACGC
Organism: Globisporangium emineosum; assembly: GCA_023334195.1. NCBI lineage: Eukaryota > Oomycota > Peronosporomycetes > Pythiales > Pythiaceae > Globisporangium > Globisporangium emineosum. The sequence continues at coordinate 1,402 of JAASGK010000411.1, forward strand.
CATCGTCAAGGTGCTGGACTATACCTAATGTTGACCAAGTAATCTGATCCCAATTAACCCTGGTTCTTGGTTACATCACCACACTCATAGAGCTGGAAATGGGATCCGAAAGCCCAGCATGCAGGCAGTCCTCCGACTGACCCAGTGATGATCCAGCTCAACGACTCGCTCTTGTTCACGTATCGGGACAGGAGCTCCATCTCGGTCACGTTCACGCCGTGTCCTGGGATCTCTGTCGACTTTGCCTGCGGAGAGCAGCTCCGCCGGACCGACACGTACTTGGAGCACGCGCACCGCGTCACCGACGGACCGCAGCGTGGCAAACTCCTCATCGACCAAAGCGCTCCGACGATCCTGGAGCGCCAGAAGCTCGTTGAGCTCGAGTCGACCGAGAAGCGCAGCAAGCAGAAGCCTCGCAGTGTGGATCTCTCGCACGAGAAGCTCAAGGCCATCGTGTCGAACCTGGAGAGCAAGTTTGACGGCTACGAAGGCTGTCGTGTCACCCCCGCTGCTGATGGCAACTGGCGAGAGAACGCGCACCAGCAGTGTCTTCGCGAGATCCCGGTTTTGCCGAGGACTGGGCATGAAGTTGGTCAAGTGCCGACGCTTTTCGGCGCACCGGTCAAAGAGAACGACAACTCCGAGTCTCTCAAGCGGCTCAAGCACGAAGAAACTGGGAAATGGCTCGGCTCAGTCGAGGTCCATAATAAAATCACTTCGGAGAACCCGGTTCTAAAGCGCGGAGGTCCGCTGACAAGCGCCAGCGGTCGCTACTCGCGAGAGCTGGCGGTGGTCGGCGGAGGCGCAAGGCCCAACGGAGAGCACTTGAGGCTCCTCCCAGCCCACAGACTCGACGAGTTCCTGAAAGAGACGAGCAAAAGCGAGCAGCTCATTGTGGTCGCGTGTCTGCGGACAGACGACTGCCAGTCGCGCGTCGTCGAAGCCACGCTCGAGAAGATCAAGCTGCAGATCTCGGGGAGCAAGAGAGCAACGCCAGCGTCAGCACCAGCTCTCCTCAAGGACTCTGGGATCCGGTATTTGCTGTCTACTGTGCTTGATTGGTATGTTTCAAACTGTGTGGATTCTTGGAACTCTCAGACTGACTATCGCTAACTGCTACAGACACAAATGCCACCTTGTCAAGTGCGACCTCAGTGAATCACCATTGCTGGCAGAGCGATATCGGATCCACGCGGCTCCGACGTTCCTCATGTACGAGAATACTCTGTGGTCCTAGCCAGCTTTGAATCATGCAATCTGGTGGTGCTGATACTTTGCTGCTTCAGGTTCTACGAAGGGCGACTCGTGCACGTGACAAGCTTGGGCGGCGCGGCTGTGCGCGTAGCTCCGACCACGAAGAATGCGCACCTCTCCAACCAAATGGACCAGCTGCCGCGTGTGCTGCTGGTCGAGAAGAGCGTCAAGCAGCAGGTCGCGATCGAGAAGGTCCTGAAGAAAGAGGCGTTCCAGTGGGACTTGGCCAACCACGGCGAGCAGGCGGTCTCCTACTTCACGCTCCCACGCAGTACTGGGAGCGCCGCGCAGAGCAACAGCACTGGATATGGGATCGTGATGCTGAGCGACACGGTGCGTTCCGCCTCACTTTGTCAGCTCTTGGCTTGGTTGACTGCAAATTCTGATATTCTGCTTATAGCTGGAGGACTTTGAAGTCCGGTCGATTGACCGCCTCGTGCGGCACAAAGAGAAGCCCAAGGCTGCGCAGAGCCTGGTGTGCGTGGTTGTGTCCTCCCCACTGGGCGAGGTTCAGTTTGCGAGCGCCATGTGCACCAACTGCCGGCGTGCGCACGGCCGCCGCATCAGCTCTGCGTCCATCGGTAGGAAAAGCGCTGAAGGTGCAGCTCTCGCGTGTCCTCATTGCGGGATTCTATCGGAAGAGACCGTGACGAATCTGCTGCCGACCGTGCTGGCGGATGTGGGGCACGTGTTCGTCTTCAAACACGTGAAGGCCGCGACAATGCATCGCCTGGCTGAGATGTGGAGCGCGCTGCGCCGTCCTGCAAACAGCGAGTTGGGTGGGGGAGCGCAGCCATTGACACCCTGGGTGGCCACTAGCACCAATGGCAAGCCCGAAGACAGCGATGGGAGCTTTATGGGGCTCACGGTGGACTCGTTCTTCAAGGAGATGGAGAAGCACCTGGCGACCGGGAAGCGCGGGGCGTTCCTGCCCGAGCACCACGTCCCCGCCATGGCGCTGAGTGCGAACGACACGGTTCTGGCATCAGGCACTCTGAGCAACAGCCAGGCGACTGGGGGAGTGGGGCTCGGAGCTGCACGCATGGGCGGCGTGAATAGCGTGCTGCGCTCCTCGTCTGCATGAGCAGACGCACGATCCAAGAGGCACAAGTGTACCCAATGCAATGGATTCAGTGTGTGTTCAAGGCGGTAATGAATTAGTTATTTACTCCACTATTGCATCGTTTCTGGACGAGCACTGATCAAAATTGCACCATAATAGTTGTGAAATATTACCGTAAAAAACTACGTTTTATGAAACTGAATCAAGATAAAGGCAAATGCGAAAATGAAAGAGTAAAATACGTCTCTAAGTCAATTAAAATACTGTCATTCTGGTGTTTTTGTAAAAGCCCTGGAAACGTCAGGACACTTGACGTCTGGACGCTTGCGTTGCTAATGTGAATAGAGAGACGCTTGCGGGGCCACCTGTGGATGTGTGTCACCGGATCTCCAGTCAGTTGGTGCGCGCGAGTCAACAACAAACAGCAATCAGCAAGCCATCGGCTGGTGCACATGCCACAGCAGGCTCAAGAGCCCGTCCCCACCCACAACTTGTTTGTTGAAGAGCCAGGTCTTTGTGTGGCTTCTGGCACAGAGGAACAAGCCTCTTTTGAATGGCTGGCAAGTGAAATTGATGGCGGCGGATGCATCCATTGCGCATCTCAATTGAGGCTCCTCGTACCCAAAACAAACAACAACTTGTGTGGTGCACCTGCACTTGCAACTCATGACCCAGATATGATTTGCTGCTGTTGCACTTGTTGCTACTGTTGTTCTTGGGCCGTTTGATGAAACAACTTTGTTACCCGCCAGTTGTTGCCAACAAGCAAGCAAGTTGGTGATGGCTTCAAATCGACGGCAGAGACGGTTTCGCTCAGCTTGGTCTCCGAGTCTCCTTTCTTTCTTTTCTCTCTCCAGCTTGGCTTGAACTCGAAAATAATTTGTCAGAGGTAGAATGGGTGTGGACATTATATTAGTAAAATCGAGCCAAATGTGTAAACACTGTGGTGTCAAGTGCTCAGAGCAAGCGTATTTGATTTGGGAGGTAGCCAAAAAAATGACGACCCTAACCCTCGCTCTCGCTCTTCGTGTTGTTTTTCTTTATCGACACGATCGTGTTGTCGTATCTGTTGCACATTCTACCTTTTATATTTTGTATCATAGTTAAAAAGGATTATTCACTGATATATATGCAAATTCCTTTATTTAAATATTTCACTGCAAGAATAAAGAGGTATATCTGCTTTCAAGGGGTACGCAAACACAATATCACAGTGTTGTTTTGTTGCTGTTTGTATTGCTCTTTGCAAGTTACGGGCCATCAATCTGCCAAAAGAGCTCTCCAATCGCACACACGCTCATACCCGCTCGCACGCGCGCATACACACACCACTCACAGCACATATCCATCCACCCGGCAGCATGGAGAACTCGTCGCGCGACGCCCGGCCGTCGCTCATGGGGCGCATGCGCGGGTCGTCCTCAGTGGCCGCGCGCTTCCCGCTGCCCATCGACTTCTTCCCGCGCGTCGAGAGCTCGAGCGAGCAGAACCACCGCTACGAGCAGCAGGCCGACCAGCTGCGCACCGACGCCGTGCGCAACGCCAAGTGGTCGATGTCCTACGAAGACGCCTCGTCCGGCTGGAAGCTCTCGAGCTCCAAGAAGCACTTCCGCGACACGGGCATCCGCACGTACTGCCGCAAGTACGACACCTCGCGCAACGTCGAGTTCAAGTGCATGGGCAAGGTCGCCATGACGCTCAGCCACACCATGGACGCGCTCTACGCCGACAACACGCTCGACTTCCGGAGCAACTCGACGTTCCTCATGGAGAACTGCCTCGACGCCGCCGTGCTGCACGTGATCTCCAAGCGCGATGAGATCGAGCCGCACAACTACGTCGGCATCAACTGGATCGCCTCGCGCAGCTCCGGGCTGTTTGCGAAGAGCAGAGACGTCTGCTTCTTGAGGGTATGTGTCCATATGAGTCTCTTGACATGTCGATATAGTCGCTAACAACCGTGTTGCTGTCTTTCTTCCTTCTCTATACAGAGCACTGGCACGATGATGGACCACGAGGGCAACGAAATCGGCTACCTGGTGATACACTCGATAGACTTGAAACAGTGCGTCTCACTGGAGTCGTCGTATGGACTCTTGCGCACAAAGGTGTCGGGCGCATTTTTATTTAAGGAGAACGTGGACGGCCGATCCACCAACGTGATGTGGCAGGGCTCGTCGAGCTCCTGGAGCGCGTCGTCCACGGGCAAGCTCGTAGCGTTTGTGCACGAGACGTTCACGTCGTTCGTGACGAACCTCAACAAGTTCATGGAGACCAAGTTCATGGCGCATCAGATGGAGGGCAAGCGTTCGCAGCTTCTCGCGAAAGGGTACGTGGCCAGTCTGTATGCATGGAGCTCTTCATTGTGTGTGTGTCTATAAAGTTGCTGGATTTGGTGACGCTGACGTATTTATGCATCGCTTTCCCATGAGCAGAGCACGAAAGTACTGCTACATGTGCAACAAGCGGTTTACACTCATTCGCCCCCGCTACACGTGCGGAATTTGCTCCGAGGTGCGTGAGAATTCTGCAGCGTGGCTCTTCTTCATTTCTCTCTCATGCGACATTATTCTCGTGATTACCATCACTAATGTCGCCTTGCCGCAATGATGCCCGATACGGTTGTCTTTCTACCACAACAACAGGATGTGTGCAAGGATTGTGGCAACTCGAGCCGCGTGAAATCGTTCGACAGCGAGCGCTTCTCCACCGTCTCCACTCGCAGCAGCAAGAGCGATTCCGCGACGCATTTCTGCAAGCGCTGTGTGCACTCGGCGCGCAAGGAGCTCCAGAACCAGCCAGCAGGGACGCCGTCGTTCTTCTCCACGACGACGAACATCTTTTTGGATTTTGAAACCTCTGAGGCGACGGAAGAGGATTCCTGCGAGCGGCTCTCGGCGCTCAGCAGCAACGACAGCGTGCGGTCGCTGCAGAAGATTCTGTCGGAGCGCTCGATGAAGACGCTGTCCACCGAGCAGAGCAGCGGTGAGAAAGCTGCCCCACAGTCAATGCCAGAGTTCTCGGGCAACTTCTCTACCAGTCAGGTGCCGTTTAGTCCGCTCTCGATCCGGGCGCACCGTGAAAAAGGTCGCGCGCGTCTGGAGACCGATCCGTCGGAGAGCTACGATGTGTACGACTTCGAGGACGATGTGGAGGACGCAGAGGACCCCGACACGATTGAGATGAACAACAACACGCCGTTCGTGGACCGAAGATCGTCGTACGAGAACCGAGACCGTGACCTGGCCTCGCGGCTGCGCGAGATCTCGGCAAAGGCGCAGGAATTGCTGGACGTGACGCGGCGCAACTCGTGCCTGATGAGCGACACGAGCAGCGCACCGCGCACGTCGGAGCTGCTGGCGTTCCAGCAGTTGGACCAGTCGATCGCGGAGCAGGCGGACCTGCTGAACGTCATCGGCTTTGTGAGCACGGGTCGCGTGTACATGGAGAACAACGGCCCCGAGGGCGTGCGCATCAGCGAGTCGTCCAGTCTGAGCGACTCGGACCGGTTCGAAGAGGTGCTTGCATGAGGAAAAGGCAACCACCGCTTGTGAAAGTTGCGTCGACTTAAATAATAACACTATCAACCGGAGAAAAATATCAGAGGATTTCCACACAAAGCCATCGCCAACCAGCCCATCCATATTCCTCCTCTCATACATGCCACACAAAGCGATGCCAGCAAGCAACAAGAGATACCAACAAGCACACAAGCAAGCGCACAAGCAAGCGCACATTTTGCCACAGCCATTCGCGCAGCACATCATTGCAGCAGCAACCTTCAATGAAAGCGCTCGTCACAAGTAGCTGCTCACCCCCCACACGTTTTTTCCTGTGGAGTTCCCACCATAGACAGACCACCCCACCACCAGATAGATCCCGATCTTGTTGGATTCGGGTCTCTCGCAATAAACCCGACCCGCTACTTGATCTTTATATTTGTAATGAAACGGGTTTGACGGGTCACTCTTTTGGGTGGTGGGTCGTCACGCTGGGATTGCGCAAATATATGAAGATCTGCTCGTTCGTCTTGGCTGGAGGGGTGGGCGACCACCATCAGCAGCAGCACCATTCGGCAACTTCCCAATCCGCACTTGGACAAGAATGAGCGCGCGCGACGGACAGCTCTCGACCTCCTTGACACTCGGCCTGGGGCTGCTGGCGGCCACCATGACGCTGCTCACGGCCGGCAGCATCGGCGTGCTCGGCTTCGTGCTGGGCAAGCAGGTGCAGCAGCCGAAGGGCAAGGGCCGCAAGAAGCACGACAGCGACAGCGACGACAGCGACGACCCGTTCCGCGCCTCCAAGAGCAGCAAGAGCCCGCGACGTCTGCGCGTCCCCAGCGGCACGGCCAGCGAGGACGTCAAGATCTCGGACAAGAAGGCGATCGTGGACGTCCGCATCACGGGCATCCGCCCGCTCATCCCGCCTGCCTGCCTGTTGGAGGAGATCCCGCTCTCGTCCAAGATGGCGCAAACCGTATGTTGTCGCATGCGATGTATGGTGTGTGTTATGTATATTGATTGCTGACGTGTTGCACTGCTCTTCTTTACCCATTCATTAGATTAACCGCGGTCGCCAGAGCGTCGCGAACGTGCTCCGCCGTGTGGACGACCGCCTCGTCGTGATCGTTGGACCATGCTCCATCCACGACGTTGAAGCCGCGATTGACTACGGTGCGTGCATGATGCTCAGACTATCGCTGATATGCATTTGGTGCAATGTACTAACTTCTTGCGATCATTTTAATGCTCAAATGCAGCCAAGCGCTTGCTCGCCATCAAGCAGGAGCTCTCGAAGGACCTGGTGATCGTCATGCGCGTGTATTTCGAGAAGCCGCGCACGACCGTCGGCTGGAAGGGACTGATCAACGACCCGGACCTCAACGGCTCATTCAACATCAACAAGGGCCTCCGCGTGGCGCGTGAGCTGCTCGCGCGCATCAACGAGATGGGTCTCCCAGCCGGCTGCGAATTCCTCGACACCATGTCCCCACAGTTCATCTCGGACTTGGTCAGCTGGGGTGCCATCGGCGCGCGCACGACCGAGTGCCAGCTGCACCGTGAGCTCACGTCGGGTCTCTCGATGCCGATCGGCTTCAAGAACGGAACCGGCGGTTCCTTGCAGCTCGCAGTCGACGCTGTGGTCGCGGCGCGCCACCCACACTGCTTCTTGAGCGTGAGCTCGCAGGGCATTGCGGCGATCGTTAGCACGTCGGGCAACGACACGTGCCACACGATCCTCCGCGGCGGCAAGACCGGCCCGAACTTCGAGAAGAAGCACATCGACGACGTGTCCAAGATGATGCTCAAGGCGAACGTGGCGGACAACGTCATGGTCGACTGCTCGCACGGCAACTCGAACAAGGACCACCGCAACCAGGTGGTGGTGGCGGCAGACATCGCGGCGCAGCTGCGCACCGGTGACGAGCGCATCATCGGCGTAATGCTCGAGTCGAACATCGAAGCGGGCGCGCAGTCGCTCATCCCGGGCCAGCCGCTCGTCTACGGCAAGAGCGTCACGGACGCCTGCATGGGCTGGGAGACCACGGTCGAGGTGCTCAAGGACCTCGCGGCCGCCGTGCGCGAGCGAAGAGCCAAGAACCAGCACAAGCAGTAAACAGTAGGATCGCTTTCTTTGGTAGAGGAGGAAAGCAAAAGAAAGAGAGAATGAGTCAGTATCTGAAAAGATACTACTTAGAGAATGAAGAGCTACGGAAACACAAAAACAAAGGAGCTTTCCCCAAATACATTGGCATTCGTGTTCAGTATTGCCGTTGTGTGCCTTCCATTCCTGTGTGGAAAGCTATCGCGCGTTGTCGTATCCGGTGCCTCGTCGTGTCGCGGGTCCGCTTCTTCGTGAGAGCAGTGGGGTCTTGGAGAACGGCGAGATGATCTCCTTGTCGAGCTTTGGGCGGGGCGAGCGACCCGGTTCCACCACGGTCGCCGCTGCTGCCATCGTCGTCTCCATGTAGCGAATGGGCGTGGATGCTCGCGGTGGCTGCTGCTGCGCGCTTCTCGCTGCTGGGGTGAGCTGCGGTGTTCGCGTGGTGGTCCGTCTCACGACCGCGGGTTTGTCTTCCGGCAGATCGAGTTCTTCCAGTGGCGGACTGTCGTTTCGTGTCGGCAAGGCTTGCTGAGTGCTGGCTTGAGTATCCTCCTCTTCCACACTGCTGCGATTGTGATCGTCTTGCTTTTGCTCCTCCACTGACGCAGCTACTGCCAGTCCGTCCTCGTACGCATCCGCCAGTTTCGCAATCTCCTTCGCGTCAAAGTCGTCGGGTTCGCCCTCTTCCTCTCGTGCGCTCTTGGAATCTGGTTCGTCGCCAGAACTCAGAGCTGACAATGGCGACAGTAGAGGCGAACTGTGTACCGGGAGCTCTTCCTGGTCGTTCAGAGCCTCTTGTTGGTCTCTGCGCTTGCCAAGGAGCATCTGCAGCCGCCGCCTCGCAATCGCGACCTGCACTGTGCTTTGGATCTTGATCGCGGCGTCATTCTGCGTCTCTTGTAATTTCGCCTTCTCCGGGTCGTACTCGGTCGCCACCAGCTGCTCTAGACGCTCGTGGAGGCTTTTGATACGGGACTGAACGCTTGAGGGTAATTTGTTTCGACTTTTCTCTAGAACCAGCAACTGCTGCTCGTACGCTGCAGTGGAGAGTACGGTTGTGGTCCTGGTCTTGAGATCCTTCTTGTTGGCTTCACCACTTGAGCTCAGCAGCTTGCTTTTGACAGCCGCAGCGAGGCTCTCGTGAACCTGTTTGCATTGCTTCGCAACGAGCGGATCCGAGAATACACTGATACTTTGTCCCACAGAAGAACTCGCCCTCTGCTGTCGCTTTGAAGCAGCCGCTGTTCGCATTTTCACGATTCGTTTCTCCACGAGCTGATCGATCTTCACCATCTCGACCTGGCGCTTTGCGAGAAAGCCCCGCACGCGCGCCTGCAACCTTACAATCTTTCTCAGTCGACTTTTTTCGTGGTCTGCTTGCTCACTAACGGAGCTGATCTCTGCTAGCTCCATGGACGCCCTCCTGATCTCTCTGAGCCGATCTGTGACGTCACTATGGAACTCATACACGCCCTCGATATGGTCCTCTGCAGCCTGGTAGAAAGGAACGATCTCCACTTCGATCTGGTTCTTGAACGAGTGGATCAGTCGATCGCCATGGAGCTCTTCGCGCGTGTCCTTGTGGTGAAGCAGCACGCGGTGGTAGTCGATTACCAAGTTGCCCTCTTTCAAGTTGGCATCGTCGTCTTCACTAAATTGGCTTCTACCCGACAAACTTTGCGCCACCGCCAACCGCAGCTCGTTCGCCGTCATGCCGTTCTCCACTTCGACCACCAGCTCTTTTGAGGAACTTGTGTTCCGCTCGCGAAGTTGACGCAGTTCTTCCTCGGAAAGCGCGACCCCCAGTGCTGAAAACGGGAGACAAATGAGCCAGTTAGCAGGATTCTTGAGCTTCTTTCGCGTCAAGAACCCGATTGCGATCTTGCCCACCATTTGGGCGGCATGCTGTAATTTCTTTTCCTTGCTGTCACCTGATTTTGATTCCTGAGGCTGTGGTAGAGTTAGTGGTGGGTCTGGGATCACAGCCTTCGCTTCGGTGATTAGCACTGGCTTAGACTTCGGCTCTGGCACTTGTGATGAAGAGATTGCCCGTTCATCCACAGTGTTCCTGCGAATGGGTTTCTTCTCTGGCAATGGAGCTGGCATTTTGGTTGTTGATTTGTCCTCAGCCACGGAATCCGTCTGCACTTCCTGCGTGCTGACGGCAGCTGCTATCTTATTCTTTGTCGAGTCGTCCTCTTCGTCTGTCTGCACCAATTTGTCTTCCTGGAGCGCAACTTTCGCCACAGGTCTCGCCAACGGCGCTTGGGTCTCTCCCTCACGGCCCAGGTCGCCATAGTCGATGCCAAAGCGCTGCGCATCCAGCACTGCCATTTGCATCAGCGACGACGCTTCTCCAAAGTGCGGCTGGTGTCTCCTGCTCTTCTGCTTCGACTTCTTTTTGCTCCAGAGTTTGCTGTTTTCCTGGGCTAGCGCATCGATCTCCTGCTGCTGCTGCGCCTGTGCTTTGAAAAACACTTCGAGCATTTTCTCGAGCTGTTTCTCCTGCCAGTTCGCCACAGTTCCAGACTCTTGCTCTTTCAGTCTCTTCTCAGCTGCAGCTTGCTGTTCCTCATCCTCCTCATCATCGCTGAGCATCTTGCCAGCCCGCGACTCGGACTTCTTTAGCAAATGCGCATTCGCGGTCTCGTTCTGCAGACGCGTGATCGTCTCCTGCGTGTACTGGATCATGTCCTGCTTGGTCGCTTCCTGCCTCTTCTCGATCTCCAACAGCATCTCCTGCAACTTGCCCATGCTGCCCACCATCTGCGACGTGAGCTGGCTCTGCTTCCCTTCCAGAAGCTTCGACTGCTCGTCTCGCACGTTTTTCTCCTTGACAAGTTGCTCTTGAAGCGCAACGAGCTGCCTCGCGAGCTCGTTCTTCTCTTCCAGGGCTTTCACCACTTCTGTGGGCAGCGGCGCAGTCTTGACGCCCTTTGATCTCTTCTTGGAAGTGGAGTTCTCAGTGCCCGAGGAGGCCGAAGATGACAACGACTGTGAACTGCTGGACCGCTTGCTCTTCTTTCTCTGATGCTTCTTGTTGGTCTTTTTAGAGTCACTCTGGTGTTTGCGCTGCTGGTGACGGATGAGGTACTCGGCAGATAGGAACTTCTTCCCGCACACGATACAGTCGACCGCTACAGACCAATTTCACACGCGGGTTAGAATCAAACTTGGCATTTGACAGACTACTACGAATGATGTCATGAACGACTTACGCTTGTCCACAACGCCTTGTTCTTTCTCCTCTGCACCGCTGGTGCTCCCCAAGAGCCTGTCAACAATCGCGTTCGCTTCCGCGGCGGCGTTTTCCTTGTCCACAGCAGAATTTGGGAACACTCGGTGTCTCTGAGAGGCCGACGCGTTCAGCAGCATCACCTCAAACGTGGCTATGGTGCGCTGCTTCTGGCGGGTCTCCTTCTTCAGACTCGCGATCTCGGCTTCGAACGCGTCGTTCTCGGTCTCCAGCTGCTGGCATTCGGACAGGAGCTGCTCACACTGGGTCTCGACGCTCTCCGAGTGCGTCACCAGCGAGTCTTGGACGTTCAGCAGGTACTCGAGCGTTAGCTACACAAGCAAACGGATATGTGCACGCATAATACGCCATTGGCTACAAACCACTGTACCCAAAGCCGTAATAAATTCATGAGATCATACCTGGGCGATCTGGAAGAGCTTCAGAAAGTACGTATCCGAGTAGTGCTGCACGTCGTCGATGGTGACGTCTGCGAACGCCAAGTTCTCCAGGTGGCGCTGGATCACGTCGATGTCCGTGGTCGCGACGATCTTCTCGAGATCCAGACGAGCGATCGCGCGCATGTCGAGCTTCCCAGCGCGCTGGCGGAACGAGAAGTTGCGCGTGGGTAGCCACACCTGGCGCTGCGTGTGCGACAATGGAGCAGAAGCCGCCGATTGCCCATGCTGCTGTGCGAGCGGGTTCTGGCCCTCGTGCTCGCTGTCACCAACGCTCTCGTCTTCAGCGTCGACGTCGATATTGAGAGGTCTGAGTCTGCGCTTTGCGCGCCGTCCTGCCAGGTACTTGCTGCGCGCATCCACGTCGCTGCGCATTTGCCCAAAGGACGCGAGGCGCGACGGCGCATCAGCGCGATGGTGATGGCGGCTGCGGCTGCTCCTACGACCGCCAGCGTTAAACACAAAATTGCTAGGGCCACCGGCACTGCGAAATTGGCGTCCAGCGGTACCATAGACGCCGAGCGGACCGAAGATGCCCTCGTACTCGTCGTAGCCGCTGCAAAGCCGCTCCATTTGCTCTGAATATGGCAATGTCGGATCTGAGAAAAAGTGTATCTTCCATTCCATTGGCTGAAATAACCACTTATATACTATATGATTGGCTAAAATATATATCTGCAGAATTGACTTGTTGTCAACTTTGATAACAAAGTTGGCACACAAGCAGACAATCAATCAGCCAAGCAATGCAGGCGGCGAAGAAGCTCGTGCACAAGCTCATTCCGCCGCTGACGACCGACTGGCGCAAGGGGCAGCACGGTACGCTACTACAAGAGCTGCTGCTGTCGCTGGTCCTGTGACTGTGCTAAAGTGACTCTATCTCTCTCTGTGCGCTTGTGTAGGACGTGTGGGCGTCGTGGGTGGCTCGTTCGAGTACACAGGAGCGCCATACTACGCCGGCATCTCGAGTCTGAAGACTGTAAGGAACCCATACGGCAATGCTGCACGCTCTCCACTATTGTGTTGCTGTATTGCGTAGCTCTTTACTGAGATAATCTGCTGTGTGTGTGTGAACTACGTAGGGAGCCGACTTGTGCTACCTTTTCTGCACGGAGGAAGCCGCGATCCCGATCAAGAGCTACAGCCCCGAGCTGATCGTGCACCCGCTGCTGCGCTCCGACAACTCACTGAAAAATCTGCCAGAAGGAGAGCGGAAGAGCGCTTTGGAGATTGCGGTGGAGCGCATCAGCGACGTGTTCCCACGCCTCGACGCGCTCGTGATTGGCCCTGGGCTCGGTCGCGATGCCGCCGTGCAGGAGATCACGCGGCAGCTCATCCAGCGCGCGCGGACAGCGGATTTGCCTCTGATTCTGGATGGAGACGCGCTGTTTCTCATGAGCCTGGAGCCGGAGATCATTCGCGGATACGACAATGCGATTCTAACGCCAAACGCGGTGAGTTCGGGTATGTCTTTGGGGAGGTTGTATGACCAGGGGATTCTAATGTATGAAGTGTTTTGTGTGTGTATAGATGGAATATGCGCGACTGTGCGTGTCCATTGGGCTTCTGGACGAAGCGGACCCAGCGCAAGCCGCCGCGATCCCCCCAGCCGAGCTGAGCAAAGCGTGAGTGCTCTGGGTGGCTGTATTCCATTGAAAGGAGCTTTGAAAGAAATTTGAGCTGACTGGTCCATTTAAACCCGCAGACTCGGCCCTGCTGTTATCCAGAAAGGCCGCGTCGACGCCTTCTCAGATGGAGAGAACAGTACGCGGTGGTGTGATTATCTTGGTCCTGATCTATGAACCAATGCTGATGACTCTCCTACTATGAATGCTTTTTTATCGCCCTGTAGCTTTCCACAACGACGAGTTCGGGTGCCCAAGACGCTGCGGTGGACAGGGAGACGTAAGAGCACAATCTGTCAGTCATATTGCTGACTGGCACAACTAATGATGGCTTTGTCTGTACGCTCACCAGGTTCTCACTGGCGCGATCGCCACTTTCGTTGCCTGGTCGAAACACAGACAGATGTACGTGAATCTTATTAGCGTAACTAACCTCACAGCCCAATGCATTCTATACTACAGCTTCTAGTCACAACTTGTGTGTGTACTTCCCACAGCTCAAGCGACCAGTTCAGTGGCAACCCGCTGCTGCTCGCCGCGCTCGGCGGATCGCTGGTCACTCGCGCAAGGTCAGTTCGCCACCGGCTTATTGATTAGACCCACCCATCCAACTCAGTGGCAGTGTATGCATACTGACAACGTTGCTCTCTGTGTCGTGATGCGTTGTTCTTGCTCTGGGTCTACAGTGCGCTGGAGGCGTTTGCGATCCACCAGCGCTCCATGACTGCGCCCGACGTCCTCCACAACGTCGGCAAAGGGTTCGTCCGCGCGTTTCCATCACCATCACCACCGCATGCCTCTATCTAAAGGCGCAGTCACGCTAACGTAGTACACAACAGAGCAATAGCAAGCAAGCAATGCATCCGCCACGTAAAGTCCCTCTTGCATCATTTGTGCAGCACTCATATTGACATGTTTGACCAGAATGGGTTCAATTTGGGAGGTCGCACGAAGGTCGCGCGAAGCACATAAAAATGGAAAGAAAGCGAGGGGCGATCCTCCACGTCACATTCCTCACACTTCACACAATCAGAAATTCAAACAACAGCATGGGGGACGACAACCGCGAAGAGCTCATCGCCGAGAACGAGAAGGAGCTCGCAGGTGCGCGCGCGCCGCAGATCCATATCGCTAATCTTGTTCACCAGACGCTGCTCTCTGCGCTGGTGGTCTCCGCTCTATCAGAGGCGCAGTATAAGCCCCACAATCTGCCGCAGATGTCGGTGATGTTTTGCGCTGACCTTTTGTGTATCTATCCGTCGTGTGTGTTGTACGACAGGCTTCGCCTCGGGCGCCAGCTCCACGATCACACCCGTGCTGGAGCGCGTGCTGGAGGATATTCGCGTGACGGGCGTGCCGCGCTACTCGTGGGCACATCTGAAGAAGCTGCTGGTCGCCAAGCTCCAGATCGCCATGGACCAGGTGGCCGCGGCGGACACCACCGCCACGATGGTCGGCATGGGCTGGAGCCCGACGAACAAGAACAAGTCGAGCGAGCGCCGCAGCAACATCACGGAGCTGCTCAACACGTTTGAAGGGTGCGTGGCATTGCCCATCTCTATTGTTGTTGTGTTTGGCTGCATATTGGGAGGAGACTAACGAGAGCGAATGGTTTGTTGTGTGTGCAGACCGCCGTTTACGCTGCAGCGACTGACAGAAGTCATCCTCGAGCCGCAAAAATCGTACAAGACGCTTAACAAACTCATCAACGCGCTGGAAAAGGTGCGCAGGCGTTGTCAATAGCCATTTATGCACTTTGTATATCAGCTATAACTGTGCACTAACGCCTGGTGCGTCTACCCCTGCTGTTCGGTAGCTGCTCGCTGTGAGCACGACGATCCAAGTGGCGGACCCTCGTGCTCCGGCAGGTGCGTCGCCAAACGTCGCAGAGGAGAACGTGATGCAGGCACCGCTGTCTGTGCAAGTCGTGCATGGCAACACGGAGGGAGACGTGGTCGCGCGCGCGCCATGGGGGAGCGCCGAGGCGTCTTCGTGAACACTGGCTCGATTGTGATCGTCCTCCACGAACTATTACGCGACTTATACCCCTTTCCATACTATTTCTATTGATCCTCTACACTGACCGTGTAGGTATCCATTTATCCACCAATCCTAAGGCTGTAAATGGTTATTGTTTGCGTGTGCAAGTGCTGGCCGTTTGATTATATGTCTTTAGGTGCTGCTGGTGGACTGGTAGCAGACTGCGAGCATTGCCCACGTGACCATAATACCCTCCGGATACGCGAAGCAGCGCACCGCGAGCCCAAAGTGCGAGGCTCGCGCGTGCAGATCGATGATCCCGGACGCCAGCTCGTTATTCTCCAGCACGTCCATGGTTTCCTGAATCGACTCGGTTGTGAACATGACGGGCACGCCCTGGAATGTGTGGCCTTCCTGCACGAAGCGCGTGATGCTCTGCTGGAAGAACGCGTTGTCCACCTGCGCGATGCCGTAGAGTCGCTCCATCTCGTACGCGTTCAGCGCCGGCAGCAGGTAGAAACTGAGCTCGTCGTTCCATCGCGTGATGTATCCGCTCTCGCGCCTTCGGGAGCTGATCTGCCTTCTAAGCGCGAGCGTCCAGTTCTGTTCGATCTGAGGCAAAGTCGAGACGTCAGGGGGTACGAGAGGAAACGGCGGCTGGGCGAAGGGCAGATCCACGATCATCTGCTCGTTCATGGGCTTCCACGCGCCGTCGTCGGCTTCAAAGTCGAACGAAGTGTCCCTGAGCCTCCAGGTGCGCGGTTGCAGGTTCGCGTAAAACTGGCGGTCGTTGAAGACACAGTCGATGGTGCAGTAGCCGTGCCGAGGCTGGCTCGAGTCTTTCTTCTCGAGCAAGTTGAAGCGCTCGCCCGTCACAGATTCCCAGAACAAAATGTCGCTGAGAGAAAGAGAAATGGTCGTAAGAGTGACTGAGTGACCAACTGGTGAAATATGTAGCCTCACAACAAGTACTTACCTGGTCTCTGCAGCGCTCGCGCCTCGCGTGAGAACCCAAACGTGGCCGACCTCAGTCTCAGAAGAAGATGAACTGATCCTGTACCTGGGCTTGCTGAGGTTTTTCCCCGCAGCGATCGTACCGATGCATATGTACGCGTCCAAGCCGCACCCCAGGAGCAGAGACGCTAGCAGAAGCTACAAAGTTCCAAGCACGCCGAGAAGAGCATGAGTCAGCTCAGCACCAACCTGCACGATGGATCAATCAATACGTAATCCTTACCGCGTGGTCCTGGGCGTCGCCTTTGCCAGTCGACAGAAACGCAGGGATGGACCGCCAGGTTTCGTCTCGTGCGCCGCCCACCACAGGATCCGTCTCGAACGGGAGGAGCCCAACAAAGCGTGCGGCCTCGCTGGGGCTCTTGATCGCCAGCGGAGCGCGGAGCGGCGTGAGGAACTTGCAGACCATGCGGAAGCGTCCGTCGTCGTCCTCCGAAAAGAGCTTCACCAGTCGGGGTCGTCTTGACTGCAGTGTATTTGAGCTGCCTAGTGTCATTGCCGTCATGCTCTTCTTGCACTCGTCTTGGCCTTCACGTTGATGCTGCTGAGCGTTTTCGTAGACTGTGGACTCGCTGCGGTACTCTTCCCACCACTGCTTGGCGTACTGGTAGAACGAGTGATTGAGCGTGTTGCGCTGCAGCGTCTCCTTGTTGAGGAACGACGACACCTCGCGCGCCGTCAACGGCGCGCGCTTGAAGTGCAGCAGATCCGCTCGGAAGTCTAGCGTACCTATTGGAACTTTCATTTTCCCCATCAGAGCCACGGGAAAATGCACGAGCTGCAGTGTGGAGCAAAGCACGCGACGCCAGTCGAGCCGGTGCACTGCAAGCAGCTCTTTCGAGAGCTCCCGCCATTGCGGACCACTGGCGGCGCTCCAGTGCACGAGGTTCTTGGAGACTTTGACTAAGTCGATCTGCACAAGTTCGTCGACGAGACAAAGCGCTTCCCAGGGCGTCACGACATCGACTTCGTAGGGAGTACTCCCGGATCGTGCTTTGGATCGACTTGTGATTGGAGCCTTGCGCGTCTTTCGCTTCTCGATGCGGAAGCGAAAGTACTCGTCGAACGGCGGATCGACGCAGCATAACACGTCTTTTGACGACAGTCGCTGGCTCTGGAACGTCGCGTTCACGCGGAAGAATGACCTCACCTGGCCGGTCTGAGCTTCAGAGACGACGCCCATGCTGGCGTCCTCGTTGTGCTCTTCTGATGCCAGCAGCAGCTGGTCGACGAACGCCTTCCCACCCGCCAGGCGGAGGAAGAGGTACACGTCGTGCTCGTTTACTGCGCTTTGTTGTTGCTGCATGGCGCTACTTTCTTGCTCAACGTCACCATCGCCTTCGAAAGCGACACTCTGAGCCCCACTGGAGTCCTGCAGCTTCATGGACTTGACCGCAGCGAGCAGCTGCTGCACGACCTCGCTCTCCAGCACATCGTGGATCAAGGTCTCTTCTTCTCGCTCCTCTCTACCTTGTGCTTGGTCCTTAGCGACACTACCACTGGGGCTGCCGTTATCCATCGTCGCTGCGTTTGGACTGACACGTGCTGCCTGGCGCTGCGTCTCCGCCTTGGCGTGCACCAGCTGGCGGATCTGCTCGTAGACGCCGTCCTCGCGCAGCTTGGCGTCGATCACCGCGCGCATGGCACTGATGGCCTGCGATGTGTCTCTCTCGTCCACTGCTCCGTCCGCCATCATAGAGCGGATCCGCGTGAGTTTGCTTGCTTCGTCTTCACTGCGAATGTATTGAAGTGGCATGCCACTCAAACCGTGAAGGGTCGCGTTGACTTATTTTAGCCAATCAATGATGTGTATTGTGAATCAAGGGATTTGGATTGGTTGATAATATTAATCAATTTGACACCCCAAGGTGTCCACATGCACGGGTTGGTTACCTTTGGCCTATCCATTTCGCACAACCCACCAAGAATACTTGGAACCTTGTGATGATGCACCTTCAGCGCTATTTGCGCCTCCGCCAACTGCCGTCGCATGCGCCAGCCACACGGACGCATAACAACAGCACTTCCACATACAGGGGCGTGCGGAATGGACAAGTTCGCGTCGGTGGCGACGGCGGCGGGGCTGCTCGCGCGGCCCGCGTCAACAGCTCACGCGCACAACCAACGGCACGCGACAACTGCAGACAAGACGACGCCCGAGAGCGCCCCGTTAAAGCCCGTCAAGCACGAGCACCACCACCACCTGCAGCGCCTGGAGGAGCGCATGGAGACCATGCAGGACCACCTGCTGCGCACGCAGCAGATGATCAAGGACCTCAGCACGCTTGTGCACCGGCAGCTCAAGGTGAGCCCATGTACTGTACTGTATTGCTCATACTCGGCTGACTGTCGTGACCTGTTTGCATTGCCACGATTGCTAGTTGACGACAGCCGCGCAGCGAAACCGCAGCGTGAGCGAGAACTTCTCGTCCACCAACTACCAGTTGTTTCCCACCGGCCCGCCCGCAACGTCGCTGCCGCTCATGCGTTCGACTTTTGAGCCCGACGAGGTCGATGGAGACTGCAGCAGCAACCGGACCTTAGTCCGGACGATGGACAACGGGAACCAATTGCTGAAGGAGCAGCAGACTCGGCCTGCCCAAGGCGCTTTCGATGGCGAGAACGACCCGCTACTCGACATCTCGGACACGCTTTTCTCACTGCGCACGACCGCGTCGGCCAGCTTGGCAGCGCCCGCGGTCGTCACCGACAGCAACGAGACCGTGAACGGCGCGCGGCGCCACAGCCTCGAGGCGCGCACAATCACCAAGACCAAGTCAATCCTCGACGCGGTCTCGTTCGTGTCCGAGCTGCAGGTGTCGTCCGCCAAGCAGGCCAAGCACAACCGCGAACAGCCGCTCACGCGCCGGTTCTCCATCAGCTCCATGGTGATGGACAAGAGCATCGTACGGCGGACGAGCAACCTCGCGCGCTGGTCCAAGAAGCTCTTCACACCGTTTCGGAACCGCGTGGAGCCAACTTCTGCGTCGGCGTCTTCGCCCACAACTGACGGCGGCACGCAACTGCTGCGCGACATCCACCGGATCCACCCGCTCACGTTGCGCCACGACTCGCCGCAGCGCGGCTTCTGGGACGTGTTCATCCTCACGATGATCTGCGTGGACATGGTGTTCACGCCGCTCTCGCTCGGCTTCGACTTCAACCCCCAGTACGCGTCGACACTCAACCTGCTCGGCATCGTTGTGTTCTTCATCGACTTTGTTGCCAACGCGTTATCGTCCTACGAGAATGAGCACAGCGAAGTGGTCTCGGGGCCGACCAACACCTCGCACCACTACCTGACGAGCATCTGGGCACTGCCGGACTTCCTCAGCTGGTTCCCTTTCGAGTACCTGGCGCTGACGGACAAAGGGCGGTTTCTGAGCTTCGCCAAGGTCATCCGACTCGCCAAGGTGAGTCAGCTCGCGCGAAAACTCCACTCGACCAAGAAGGTGGGCTTCGTGCGTTTCGTGAGGCTGCTGGGCACGGTCTTCCTCGTGAGTCACTGCCTCACCTGCTACTGGAACTGGGCCGCGGTCGAGTGGAAGCGGAACGACCCCGAGAACGCGCTCAGGTCGCTCGGCAAGCAATATGCGCACGGCTGGTCGCTCGTCATCGGCTGCCTGAACGCGAGTCCGCCGCAGATGTTCACGACCATGGAGGAGGTCTCGGTCGCCGTGTTCATGCTCATCGGCAACGTGCTGCAGGCGAGCGTCTTCGGCTCAGTGGCCGCGGTCATCACGTCCTTCGACGAGGCCGAGGTCGCGTACAACAAGAAGCTCATCTCGACCTACGAGCGCTGCAAGTTCCTCGGCATCCCCGAGCCGCTCAGTCGGCGCATCCAGGGCTTCTACGAGAACCTGTACCGGGAGACCAAGAGCGTGAGCCCCGACGCCGACTCGTTCATCAACGAGCTGTCGCCCGCGATGATCTGCGAGGTCAAGTTCCAGCTCTACCGCGACATGCTCAAGCAGATCCCGTTCCTGTCGGCGCAGAAGATCGACCCGACCGTCATTGAGCTGCTCATCCTGCACCTGCGCACCGTCATCTATATGCAGGACGACGTGCTGATCCGCAAGGGCGAGTTCGGCGACTGGATGGGCTTCATTGGCTCGAAGGGGCTCGTGGGCGTGCTGGACCCGCGCTCGCTCACGCGGAAGATCATCCGCGTGCTGCGCAAGGGCGAGTACTTTGGTGAGATGGCGCTGCTGCAGCGCGCCAAGCGCTCGACCACCGCGGTGGCGCTCACGTGGGTGCAGATCCACGTGCTCTGCCGCGTCGACCTGGACGACGTCAAGGAGCAGTACCCGGGCCAGGCGCAGATCCTCGAGGACGAGATCAACAAGTACATGCAGGCCAAAGTCGCGTACAAGTAGACGCAAACTGCGCTGGACTAACACAGTGGGTGGGTACAAACAAACAAGTCAGCGTTCGGGTGTTAGTGCCTACTTGAGTTGGATGTTGTACAGGCGCACAGAGTAGTCGCTGCTGGACGCTGCGAGCACAAAGCCGGGGTTCTTGTCTGTCTCGCATTCTTGATGTTGTTGTTGGTGGCGGCGAGGCGACCAGGCGAGACGCGTGACGGTCGCGGACGGCGAGAGCGCCAGGGGGACTTCAGAGATCAACTTGATCTCAAACGATCCTGCTGCTTCTGTTGACACGCTGAAGAGCTTGATCACGCCGCTTTCCAAGCCAACCGCTACAACGTACGACGAGTCCTGTTGTGACGATACACGTGGCGCAAACGCGATTGCAGTAACTGCGCTTTCCAGCGAGACGGGCTTCCCCACCGCACGCCAGCTGCCTTCTGACCCGCCTGCTGCAGTTTGTCCCCACAGTGCAAACGTCTGATCTCTCGACGCGGTGGCGAAGAAGCGCGAGTCTGGCGCCCACGAGCAACTCCAGATGATGCGCTTGTGCGCTTTGACCTTGTCAACCAGCGCGAATTGGTTCGTCGCGTCGCTCGTCTTCTCGTAGACGCAAAAGTGGCGATCCCGGGACACGGACACGAGGAACTGGTCGTTGGGCGAGAACGCAAGCTGCACGACCGAGCTCTTGTGGGCCTCCAGCGGCGACTGCGCCACGCTCCAGTCGCTCGTGTTCCAGAGCCAGACGCTCGCAAAGCGCTCTTCGCGGGACTTGCATGCGGACGCGATGAGCGAGCCCGAGTGGTTCGAGGCCACGCAGAGCAGCTCGTTGCCGTGGCCGTACAGCTTCCGCTGTTCCGGCCACAGAGTCTTCTTTCCCAGCGTGTCACCCACTGGAAGACGCAGAGACGGCGAGTCTACATCAATCGCAGCGTAGCCCCCATTAGTGCTCTCATTGTTGCTTCCAGAGGTAGCGGAGGACGCGTCGGCAGAGGTCTTGTTGGTGAGACTGAGCTCCGGAAGGTACGCGTGCTGGACACGTGGGTGCTGCTCTCTGGGCGCTTCGCTGCTCTCACCTGCGCTGACCTGGCCCGACAGTTTGCGAACGAGCGACTGGACGTCGTCTGGAGCTTCAAAGACGCGCAGGATCTTCTCGTCCGCGCCGCTCACGAAGCGGTCGTTCGTAGTCGTCCCACTTGTGTCATCTCCCAATAGAAAGCAGGCGCAATTGAGGTCGTAGCCGTGCACCTGCGCTCGCGAGATCTCGTGCCACGACTCGTGTGCTTCCTTCTTCAATGGTGCAAGCACGCGCGCCGTCTGGTCGAGCGACACGGAGAGCAAGTAGTCTCCCGAGGGCGACCACGACAGGTCCGTCACAGTGGAGCAGTGACCCGTCAGCGACGCCGAGGGTAGGAAGATCTTAGACGGCGACGGCTGCTGCTTCCAGCGCTCCAGCTGGCTCATAAAGTTGAGCGCCAGCAGCTCCAATCGGTCGGTCTCACTGGGCAGCACGATCCCCTTGAGGATGCCATTGCCGCCCATTTCGCCCACACGAAGCGACGGGAACCAGGCACCGGAGACGCCCAGCTGCATGTTCTTCTTCCACACGATCAGCGCGTTGTCCATGGACGACGACACCAGTGCAGACTCGTATGATGGCGCACTGTCGGCCTCATGTTGCTCGTTGCTCGATGGCGCTTTTGGCACGAGCGTCCACTCGAGCGAGGTGACCCAGTCTTCGTGGCCGATGAGGAGCGCGTCGAAGCTCACGGTGTACGAGCAGTTGGTGCCGGTCGCCTGGAATCCGTCTCTCGTCTCGTTTGTGGTCGGACCTGCAGAGTTGGACGATGATGAGCTGTCGTGTTGCTCTGCTTCCGCAGTCACTTTCCAGAGTCGAATGCGCTGATCCTGCGACGCTGAGGCCAGAAACAGCGAGCGGCTCGCCTTCTCACGCGACGCGGAGTGCTGCTGCTTCTCAAACGAGAGCCCGCGGACCCACCCGCGATGACCTTCGAGCACCAGCAGCTGGTTCAGACGCGCCGCGTCGCCTGGCACTTCGTAGAAATGCACTTTGCTGTCGACGCCGCCCGCCGCGAGCAGCACATTCGCTTCTTCTCCGTCCTTTGCTGGCAAGTCAATCGTGCAAACGGCGAGACTCTCCATGATGAAGCATACGCCCAGATCCAGCTGCGCGAGCACCTTGACGCTCTCTGGTGACTGCTGCTGCTTGTCCTGCTCAAACGCCATGAGCGTCCCATTCGAGAACGACACAAAGTAGATCCAGCGGCGACTCGTCTGCGCCGCAGCAACCGCGGCCACAGACGACGTGGACAGTCTCTTTAGCGCTGGGAGTGGTGTTGCTTCCTCAGATGATGCTAGGGACTCCTGGGTTGGCACTGGCACATTTGAGAGGTCGATGAGCTGCCATTCGTCCTCGCTGCTGCTGCTGGACGTCGTGCGCTGCCACAGGAAGACGTTTCCCTCCGAGTCGCCCGCGAACACGCGATCCTGCGACTCTGCCGAGTTGAGAAACACGCTCGTGATGCGCGTCGCGTCGCCTGTCGCCACGCGGTGCTGCAGCGTCTGCTCGATCTTGAGCAGCTCCGCGTTCTTCGGGTCGCGGCTCACGAGTGCGACCGCGTTCTTGGCCGCGAACGCGGCGTCGAAGCGCGAGCCATTGTGCTGAGGCTGCGCGGTGGCGACGGCGCACGCGCTGTTGGCGCAGAAGGCGTTGGAAATCGCGTTGCTGCCCGCGAACACGTGCGCGAGGTCGACGGGTGCGGCCATTCTCAATTCGCTTTGGCAAATGGATTCCTAATTGCTTGCCTCTGCACCAGTGCGTCGCAAAGTTTTTTCAAAGAGGATGGATTTTGGAATTACTTACGGAAAGAGGTGATATATTAGGGAATTAATACAGTGCACGTCAAAAAGTTAAGGACAGCAAAAAAAAATTAAATTATGTGGATTTTTTTTCGAGTTTTGTGTTTGCGGACGAGCTTTTTTAGTATGTTAGAGAACGTCATTAGAACACTCTCGTGGTCAAATCGCAGCTC
>JAASGK010000412.1:0-25050 GCA_023334195.1 Globisporangium emineosum
AGCTCTGCTCGATCGATATCTTGTTTTTTGTATGTTTTTAGGCCTATAAGCCTCAACCCTACTTGTGACGCTTAGGGTTAAAGTGACCGCGCGAAAATATTTTCAATAGTGAAATTTCACATCAAAATCTAGTTAGTCTTGATGCAATGAACGGTGCAAAATTAAATTCTGGTAATTTGGGTCGAAGAGGGTATTTAGTTTGGCATTCGCAATTCAGTGTGTACACACTATATTTTGCTTGGTGAGACTAAAATGATGCTCTCCACACTAAGGACAAATCCTCGGATTTGTTCCTTTTTCTCACTCTTTTGTTCTCTATTTTTATATCTGAACCCTATCAAATCCCCAGATTCCAGCTTTATTTTTAGAAGAAAATCCAAAAAAAGGAGAAATCAGACGCTGATACAGGCTTCTCATTGGCTGAAATGCACTCGAACCCACAATTTCATGCCTTTCACCCTTGCCTGCAACAACACAAAAAAGGCAACTGGGTGCGCTCGACGAGCTCAATCGCGAGAAGGACGAAGAGCTTGAGAGCGCCATGGCGCATGAGCAGGAGCCCCAGCAGCCGCCGCCGCAGCAGCAGACGCTCGCATCAGTACTCGTACCGGCCGTAAAGGAGCGCGCGTTCGAGATGCTGCCGTCGCCCTCTGGCCCTGGCAGCAGCAGCAGTCCCAGCGACAGAGTGGCCGACCCGAGACGCACGCAGTCAGCGAATGCGCTGCACACCGAGTCCCAGCAGGAGCGCCAGCCGAGCCCGACGAGTACGAGTACGAGTATGCAGGACAAAGGGCCAGCGATGCTCGCCGTGATGGGGCGCTCGAGCAGCAACTTCCTGGCGCTGAGCAGCAACTTCTTCATGGGGGCGACGTCGTCCCTGAAAGACGAGAAAGTTGCCACCGTGCCGGTCAACATTGTGTACAAAGAGCCCGGTCCGCTCTTTGTCGACCTGTTCTCGAGACCTGATGGGAAAGGCGCGTACGTGAAGGCGTTCCGGCGGAAAGCGGATGGCGCGATGGGCGGCGCCGAGGCGAGCGGGCAGATCCGCGTCAACGACGAGCTCTTCGCGATCAACGGCGTCGTGGTCACCGACATGCTTTTCACGTCGATCATCCAGGCTGCGAAAGGCGCGACGTTCCCGCTCGCATTGACATTCCACTGCCGCGTGGTGGTGGAGCCGCGCAGGAACTCGCTTTTGCCGCCGGCGTCGCCTGCGAAAGGCAGTACGAATGCCAACAACAGCATCAATGCGTGGACGGCTAAGCTAGGCCAAATGATGGCCGAGACAGGGATGAAGCGGTCGTCGTCGTTTGAAAAGAAGCTTGATCAGAATGGAGCGAATGGCAATGGCAGCAGCTCGGGAGGCGCGACGAGTCCAGCGAACAGCGGCGCGAGCTCTTCGAATGGAGGCGGAGGTGAGACCCCGACGGGACAAACGACCCCAGGCAAGCTGAAGCAGTCGTGGGGCGACTCGATCACGCTGGACAAGATGAAGAACTCGGACGGCATGAAGAACCTGCTGCGCATGATCGGAGGCAAAGCGAAACCCGAAGAAGACCGCGAGACAGTGAACATGTGGCTCGACCAGCTCATGCTGCGACCCGACATCGCCCACGCCGACCAGGAAGGGAACCCGGGGACGCCAGTCAACAGTCTGTACCACTCGACACCGATCGTCACTGTCACTGCGGGTGGTCGCTTAATCGCCGTCAAAGAAGAGGACGCGAGCGAGTTTGTCGTGTCCTGGTACCGCAAGACCCGCGAGAACGACCTGATCCACATCAAAGGCGCCAAGTCCGGACGCTACTTCCCTTCCGTCGATGATGTTGGCACCAAGATCTCGGCCCAGGTGCAGTCGCTCCGGTTCGCGCAGCTTGCGCGCGTGGTCGAGTTCCCGCGCGTACTTCAGATTGACCCTGCGGTGGGCGAGCTCGTCGACATTTTGCTGGAAGCAGGCGCCGGTTCGTTCTCCGCGACGTTGGCCAGCAACGAGTACGACAGTTTCCAGGTCAAGATTTCATCTGAGCGGGTCTCGCTGGTGAAGATCTCGGAGGACGACGACGAAGCCGGCGTGATCGTGAATGGGCCATATGATCCGCACTTGCAGGTGCTGCTGGACCCGACGGACCAGCTTCGGTTCACGTTGAAAGTGAAGGAGTTTGGGAGTTTTCTGGGCAACCGGCGAGGCGACACGTGCAGCATGAAGAAGCGCAAGAAGCAGAATAACGACGGCCGTCAGTTTGCGGACTTCTCGTGTTTCTTCCTGGTGGCGCAGAATCCCCAGCACCGCGACATCTTGGCGCTGCTGATCCGCAAGTTCCGCGCGCAAGTGCTCTCGAGCGAGCAGGAGGACCAGGCGCATCGCGACGAGATCAACTTGTTCATGGATCCTGCGTTTGCGTGCTCGTCGCTGAGCGTAAAAGGCAGAAGCGCTCAAACTCTAAATGCTGGGCATTCGACAGCGAGCCCGCATGGATCCGACAAGTACAACAGCTCTCCTTCACTCTCAGGCGCTGCTGCTCACAACGGTGCGATGCTGCCAACACGGAATTCGTTCACGCTCCCACCAAACCAGCAGAGTCTGGACGCGACCCGCGGACAGCGCTCTGCTAGTGACGTGACGCAGTCGGTAGGCGCCCGCATCATCGACCTGTTTGGGCTCGACCAAGACGAGGATGCTGGTGTTTCCGCATCATCACCGTATATTCGAGAGCACGCTGGTACGAGACTAGCTGGTTCATCCTCGTCATCGTCACCATCGTCGGACGCATTTCTCCAGAGCCGCATGGCGTCGCAGGAGAAAGAGATCGCGATGCTGCAGGAGAAGCTCAGCTCGCTCTCGGTGCTGCTCAAGTCGATCGACCACGAGAAGAAGCAGATCCAGGCGTCGTTCGAGGTCAAGGACAAGCGCATCGAGCTCCAGCAACTCAAGATCAAGCAGTTGGAGAAACTCACGGCGCACTACAACTCCCAGTCGCGCGAGCTGCAGACGCTGCGCGCCAAGCTGGAGGACGAAGAGCGCCTTCGCGCTGCGACGCAGCAGCAACTGGAGGAAATGGTCGCGCGCAGCGAGTCCACACTAGAGAAGCGCGAGCAGGAGTCACAGACGGACGACCAATACAAACAGCAACACAACAAAGACAACAGCAGCAACGAAGGTTGGGTGGGCGAAGACATCGCGAGCCAGCTCTCGCCGCGGTCGATCAACTTTGAAGTGGACTACCTCACCTCGACTATCGAGAAGTTGCAGCAGCAGGTCTCCAATCAACAGCAAGAACTCACCAAGCTCCAGGACCAGCAGCTCGTGATCGTGTCGGAGCGCAACGCGTTCCGCTCCAAGACCCACGAGCTGGGGAAAGAGCTGCGGAAACTGGTGAATGCGAACCGCTCGCTCGCGGACATTGAGAGCCAACTCGCAGAACGCAGCGAGCTCGCGATGCAGCTCTCGATCGCGAAGGCCGAGGCGAAGCGCGCGACGGACGAGAGCAAGGAGTTCAAGGACGCGCTCGAGTGTGTGATGAAGCAGCGCGGCATGGGCGACAAGGACAAGGACACCCAGCGGGTTTTGAGCCAGAACCTCGACCTGCAGCGGGTCGTGCACCAGCTAACCGACTCGCTGAATGAGTCCAAGGACCAGATGACGGCGATGAAGAGCATCAACAGCGCGCTCATGGAGAAGCTCCAGCACCTGCAGCCGGACGCGCGCGGCAGCATCCTGTTCGAGTCGCCAATGAACTCGCCCAGTTCGGTCGCGTCGGCGCGCGTGAACCCGACGTTTTCTTCCGACGAGGAAGACGATAGCGAGGACGACGATGATAGTGACGAAGACGAGGGAGTTAGTGGAATCTCTGGCGGAGTGGCAAGCCGGTCGTTGTGATTTTTTATCTATCAAAATCGCGATACTCCGGATGAACACTTTCAGAGCCGCCTCCAATAGTTTTAGTCATTTTTTTTTATCATTATAAACCAAAAGAGCAATGTTGTTAAGAGATCTTTTTCTAATTTGCCCGGTCGTATTTATAATTGTTCCTTCGCTTTGTTGGATCAGACCAGGTCGGACTTGTCGACTTTCGAAGCAGTTTAGAGCCATTGCCAGCAATACCAACCTGGTGTAGCGTTAGTGCCATACTGCCACTGAAGCCAGGGCAGCAGCCACCACAACAAAGTCATGGAAATTCTCCATGAGTCTGGGATAAATAATCTTGCCGACAGCAGAATGAGAAATCGGTGTGAAGCTCATGCATTGGGATGCTGAATACTACAACTGGGATAGTGTTTTTTCCTCATTAGATCAATGGCTGGGCGCGCTCTCAAAGTCAGTCTCGGTCGCGGATGATCGCGAGGCCGCGTGCGCGGAGCTCTTGGTCCCATCTGGTAGTCAATAACCGAAGCAACACAAGCTGAGCCGAGTCCTTATTGCAATCTCTAAGAGCCAAATATATCAACTCACTCTTCGTAGCAGCTCTCATAGTACTTCTTCAGGCGCTCGTGGCGCACGATCTGCACCTCTTTGTTCATGAGCTCCATCTCTTCCGCTAGCCTATAGAGGCAATCACACACACACACACACACACACACACACACAGGCATACCCAGATTAACACCAATATCCCGCCATCACCACCAACCATATCGAGAACACCCAATGCATCTCAGCGTACTGCTTGTGCTGCTGCGACCGCGCCCCACTGCCGGCGCGCAGGTTCTGTTTTTCCTCCCAGCGCGCGCGGTTCGCGGTCGCGTCGCTCGCGTTCGTGTACGCGCGCGCCTGATGCAGCTCTTCTTCGCGGGCGATGAACCGCGCGACGTTGAGGCCCGACGGCTGCTTCTTCGCAGCGCCACCGCCAGGATGCGGCTCGCGACGCGACGCGACCCCAGCGGGTAGCTCTCGGTTCACAGGCATGTTGATATTTGAGAGAGAGAAGACACAAGCGATCACTTGTTCCCTCGCTCCGTTGTGGAAATGCTGGGACGCTTCATGAAAGCGCTGCACATGCTATCATTAGAGTTCTAAATGAAAGTTCAAAGCAACGGACACATATATATTACGTCGCCACCAAAAAAATCAATAGATATTCAATACCTTGTTGAATGCAATCCCCCATACAAAATAACAGCACACCGGAAATGTCCAATATCAAAAGTGTTATCGCATTATTTTGCATAGTAGCCACTATCTAGCAACAAAAATATCAGCATATATTCGCTGTCAATATGTCCTCACTTGCGCTTCTTTGGGATCCAGGCGCAGAGCATTTCGCACTCGATGGGGGACTCACCGGTCGAGTCGGTCACCTTCACGTCCACAAGTACTTCGCCCTTTTCGTTGTTGAGGATTTCGTCAATCTATGATGGCAAAATAATAATAACCCAATCAATAGCAGCAGCAGGGTACAACACACCGAGGTGATCGATCACATTAGCTTCGTGTTCGTGCACGCAATGTATGCATAGATAAACAAGTGCATTCATAGAGCCATCCATCCATACCTGCTGAGGAGTGAGCGACGCGACAGCCTGCAGATCACCCTGCGCACGCTTCTTGAAGCGCACGTTCATGCTCTTGAGCAGTGGGACAGAGGTGTCCGGCACGTTCATGCCAAACACGATCCCGGACGCGCACTCGGCGAGCAGCGCCATGCCGCACGCATGCACACCGCCGATGTGGTTCTGCACGCGCATGCTGTTGTTGAGCCGCAGGTGCACGCGCTTGTCGTTGATCTCGTTGACCTTGAGGCCGCATGTGAACGCGATTTTCACCTGCGAGTTGAAAAGCAGCGTGAGCGCCGCCTGCTTGACAGGGGTTGGTAGCGGCGACGTGTTGAGCTTCGTCACCATGCGCAGTAGGCGGTTGGGCTTGGCCATCTTGTCGTTGTGTGTCTCTGTGTGTGTAAATCTGTAAATGAAGACGACAATATTGCTAAGACTTGCTGTCACTCTCGAAGCGAATTCGTTTTCGCCATCGCTTTTTGATGAGCTGAGCCGTCAAATCTTCCTCGAAACGGCGTGGCATCGTGGCATCCTTGGGATGGGGTGAGGCTGCATGAGTGACGTTAAACGTTGGCAAGTCCAGTCGGCGAGCGCACTTCCAGTTGATCCCGATGGGGGCCAGCAACCAAGTTGACAAGTTGAAGGACTTGAAGTTGTTGCCTGCTTGTGAAATGGCTGTGTTGAGGTGAACAGCTCATTTTCTGCCAATCACATGCGAGATGACGGAAGTTGGCCTCTCGTGGTTGCCAATCGCATGATTGGCATGCGAACTTCGTATTGGGTGGTCTTGTCTTGGTGGACGAATAAATGTCGACACAACGTGAGTGTTGAGGTGAACATCACATTTTCCACCAATCGCATGGGAGATAACGGAGCTGTCCATATTGGCGATAAAGAGACAACTCCTACATCTCATTGCCGGTGGTCTCATCTGATAATAGCCAACTCATCTCCACCAATAACTAACTCAGTTTTGCGTCAGCAAGCATAACAATCTATTATAATATCCAATCTAGGACATCAGCACCATATTCAGCGCACTCTTCGTAGCAGCTCTCGGATAATACCCCTGTTCTTCTCCAGACACCTCGGGTTGTTCATGCTCTCGTCTGACTGCTTGCTGAACACAAGCCTAATATGAATCATTCGCTTGTACTAGAAGTATACACAATGAATGCGTCATATTCAGCGCGAGAACATGCTGCTCTCTGTCATTCGTAGAGCGAGTTTTTGCGCGCACTATGGATGCCCAGGCTCAGCTGTCGTAATGGAGCATGCTTCGTGAATCTGCTTACTATTTGAGGGTGACGGTGGTTGCGCGCATGTTCGTATATTTGTTCAGACGTCATGTATTATTATATATTAGCGCAACAACGGCTAGTGTAGCTTGTCCTCACTTGCGCTGCTTACTGACCCACGCCCAGAGCATGTCGCACTCGATGGGCGACTCGCCGGTCGAGTCGGTCACCTTCACGTCCACGAGCACTTCGCCCTTCTCCTTGCTCAGAATGTCCTCGATCTAATAACAACATCCGCATCCACGAGACGACCACAACGGCCACATTAGCATCCCATCCGTGCACGCAATATGCATAGACAACAGGCAAACTAATAGAGCCATCCATCCATACCTGCTGAGGAGTGAGCGACGCGACAGCCTGCAGATCGCCCTGCGCACGCTTTTTGAAGCGCACGTTCATGCTCTTGATCAGCGGGATCGACGTGTCGGGCACGTTCATGCCGAACACGATGCCCGTCGCGGACTC
The DNA here is from genome assembly GCA_023334195.1 of Globisporangium emineosum. Taxonomy (NCBI): domain Eukaryota; phylum Oomycota; class Peronosporomycetes; order Pythiales; family Pythiaceae; genus Globisporangium; species Globisporangium emineosum. Next base: position 7,257 of record JAASGK010000412.1, read on the forward strand.
GGCGAGCAGCGCCATGCCGCACGCATGCACGCCACCAATGTGGTTCTGCACGCGCATGCTGTTGTTGAGACGCAGCTGCGCGCGCTCGTTGCTGAGCTCCTGCACCTGGATGCCGCACGTGAACGCGAGCTTGACCTGCGAGTTGAAGAGCAGGGAGAGCGCCGCCTGCTTGGCGCGCGCTGGCAGCGGCGACATGTTGAGCTTCGTCACCATGCGCAGCAGGCGGTTGGGCTTGGCCATCTTCTCAAAGTTGGTCGGTGACTGGGTGCGGATGTTGCAAATAGCGGAATGCAAGGTGCTGATGCTGGATCTTGTGAGCGGTTGACTGCGTCACTTCAAGAAATGGCGCAACTGTCGATTTTGACGAGATCTTCAAAAGGCCGCAACATCAGAGGACATGATTGCACGTCAAAGATCAGTTTTTGACTTTTTGACACAATCCTGGCGTCACAGGGATGAGATTTACAGTAAACATCTGCGATATTTAAAAATCAAGGACATGAGGAGCACTGAACAGCAGCCTTCACCTTGCTTCTGATAAAAAAAATATTGGAATCAGTCTCTCTTGAAACTGAATTCCTGACTCATTCCTCGTCCTTGGTACATGGCTTTCAACACTAAGAACAAGTGGAGTAGCTAGCTATGCATATAATAACGTATGACAGCGATTGAGATTTGTGTGAACGTTGCGTACTTCATGTGTTGGATGCTAGAGCTCTCCGTAAAATCCAGCCATGTCAACACCGATTATATAATAGGAGCACACATCGCTAGCAGGTACAGTAGAAACTGCGCGGGCATTGACTATCATCGTCAGCTGGATCGGTGGTGCTCTCATCAGCATCTTCGCCTAGTATTTTCTAACAAAGAACGATGCTTAGTTCTGTCGACACCTAGGAGCACAGGGCTCCAGCGCGTTGTCCACATCTTTGCCGATTCCATACTCCTCATCGCAGATTGGACCTAATTGTAAAGCCGTCCTGTTGGGTCTACTTCCTCCCCGCCAAAGGTGCGCTACCACAAACGCCGATTCATTCCTTCAGGACTTCGCTGACAACAACGTTCAATCAAAGGCCACTTTTGCCAGCCATGGAGTTCCTAACTTGGGTACAGTGTACCTTCAAGATAGGTACAGTGGGATCAGATCCACCCCACATTTTCTGATTCTGATTCTCTTTTTTGTGTGTTTCACACAAAAGTGCAAAAAAGAAATAACGACTCATAAAGCAAACGAAGAAGCGCGAACAGGCGCGCGCTCTCTCTGCACACGCACGCGCTTCCCTCATTCTCTCTCTCTATCATCAGCACTTGCTGCACGAGCGACTGGGAGTATGAGCGCCAGTGGTGTGTCGCCTGCGGATCGCCGCGCGAGCTATGCAGACGCGCGCTCGTCGTCCAGCGCGTCCTCAGATTCCGCACAGACACTGCTGCCGAGTCCGCCCGGGAGCGCCACGAGCACGATCTCCATGTACAGTGGTAGCAGCAGCAGCAGTGGACCCGGCTCGTTTTCGTCGACAAGTCGCCACAGCTACTGCGCGTCGTCGTTGTCGTCGTCGTCTTCTCTCTTGGCTTCTTCATCGCCGGCGTCGGCCATGACGGCGCTCACGCCTAACGGCAAGTACTACAACCCCGTGGTGATGTCGTTCATTCGCGACGACTGGATCCAGCAGCAGCTGCACCTGCGCCAGTCGGCGTACACAGCGTTCCAGAAGACCATGGTCGTCGCCGGCACGTGGAACGTGAACGCCAAGAAGCCGCTCTCACAGGGCGAGTCCGCCAAGATCCTGCAGTGGATCCTCTCTCAACAGCAGCAGGGGACGTCTTCCCAAACGCCCATGTTTCCAGACATCATTGCGCTGGGCTTCCAGGAGATCGTTGACCTGAATGCTGTGAACGTCGTGGTGAACAGCACGCTCTCGGCGCAGAGAAGCTCGGCATGGGTGGATGCGATCCTGAGTGCGCTCAACAGCCAGTCGCCCGCGCACCAGTACAAGGTCGTGATGGAGAAGCACCTCGTGGGCATCCTGTTGGTCGTGTTTGTGAAAAGCGAGCACGCCCAGTACGTCAAGGAAGTGCACGGCGCGACCGCGGGCGTGGGCATCATGGGCATGATGGGCAACAAGGGCGGCGCGGCAATCCGCATGAACTACTACGACACCACGCTCTGCTTTGTGTGCGCGCACCTTGCCGCGCACCGCGAGAACGTCGCGGGCAGAAACGCGGACTACCTCAACATCTTGTCCAAGATTGAGTTTCGAGACAGCGAGAACGAATGCTACGCGGGCGACATCAGGTGAGAGCTCATTTTACAAAATGGCTCGTGGCTTGCTGAGTGTGTTCCAGTGACGCTTATGATTCTCTCTGTCACTCACTAGACACCTCAGTGGTGAGCCACATATTTTGAACCACGACTTTGTGTTTTGGCTAGGGGATCTAAATTATCGGATCAACGAGGAGATACCTGTCGAAGCCGTGTTCCAGCAAGCAGAGAGCGGCACGTACAAGGAGTTGTTGCAACTGGACCAGCTCAGCATTGAGCGCAAGCGGAACAACGTCTTCCGTGGCTTTGAAGAAGGGCGCATCTCGTTCCCGCCAACGTACAAGTTCCAGGCAGGCACGATGGTGTACGAGAAGCGACCAGAGAAGAAGCTTCGCGCGCCAGCGTGGTGCGACCGTGTTCTGTGGAGAGCAAAGATCCCTGACCACATTGTGCAGCAGAACTACTCGGCGGTCATGGAACTCGATTTGTCCGACCACAAACCTGTGCAGGCGACGTTCGAAGTGCAGATTCGACACCAAGTGGAAGCTAAGAAGACCCAGGTGGTGCGTGAGATCATGATGCAGCTGGACAAGTGGGAGAACGAGAACATGCCGAAAGTGCGGCTGATCCAGAGTGACGGCGTGCAGCTGAGCAGTGGCGTACTGGGTTTCGCGCATTTGAAGTACGGGATCGACCAAACGAAGACTCTATATGTGGAAAACACGGGCGTCGTGGTCGCGCATTTCCGATTCATCCCGAAGTTGGAGGAAGTGCTGCTTTGTAAGCCATGGCTCTCGGTCTCGCCAACGTTTGGCATGATTCCACCGAAAGAGAGGATTGAGATCCGCATCACTGCGCATGTTGACGAGTCGGTTGCGCACGGACTCACGAGTGGAGAAGAGAGTTTGGACGACACGATGATTCTGCGAGTCGAGAACGGTCGCGACTATTTCCTGGTGATCTCTGGACAATACGACAACTCGTGCTTTGGAAGCTCGCTGGAGCAGTTGGTGCTGAGCTCAGAGCCCGTGCGCCAAGCGAATACATCGTTTGCAAACTCTGCCGGCGCAGCGATGTTCAGCGTTGCCGGAGGTAGTTTACCCCCTGGATCGCTGCAAAATCGACCAACAGACGATTTTTCTTCCTCATTATCTCCCAACAAAAATCAGCAGAAGATACCAAAGGAGCTTTGGCGAATGGTGAATGACATTTACCAGAACTTCATGAAGGAGAAGAACCTGTTCGTAGAAGCTGGGGAGAAGCAGCAAGTCCCGCTCTTGAGAGAAGCACTCGACACTGGCAACGCGTTCCCGAGCCACAGCGGGTACTCAACAGCAGAGCTATTACTCTGTTGGCTGCAAAGTCTGCGCCAGAGCGTTATCCCGGATGAAGCGCTCGCAACTGCGTTGGCGTCTGGGAATGGGAACCTCGCACAGACCTGTCGAGCTCTGTTGGACTCGCTGTCTCCTGTGCGGTTCAATGTGCTGATCTACCTCGTGTCTTTTCTGAAAGAGGTCCTGAAGCACTCAAGCAGCAACAAGCTCACCCCGGAGAAGCTCGCGTTCGTGTTCAGCCGCTGCCTCGTGTCACAATATCGCGTGCCGAAAGACCTGAATCTCATGCATGCAACAACACCAGGTGATCCCCAGCAACCGCCAAATTTCCCGACTGCGCCGAGTGGCTCCAATCAGACGAGCGTTCTTCCTGAAGAAAAGCTTCGACGGAGCGCGCGAGAGATCGAAGTCGCGCAGTGGAATGCGGCGCAACGCGCGGAGAAAACGGAGAAGATGCTCGTACATCTGGTCACCACAAACACCCTCTGAGTATTATAAGAAGATCCGACCGCCTACTTCCCCAGTATTCCGGAAGTAGAGGAAACCAGAGAGACACGCACTCACACACACAAGCAGCACCAAAGACAAAGGAAGTAGCCAATCATTCATTCATTCGCACGTCGCTAGCTCTATGCGTTTCATCCTCATCCTCATACACACACAAACCACACTCCATCAGTGACCATCTAATAGGTTGTCGCATCTCACTCATCTCTCTTTCGCTGGCGCTGGTTATAGCAATGGCAAGCAAACTTCCCCAGGACGCCAACAAAACGCCGTCAAAAGAACCAGCAACCCAGCGGCGCTTCTTCTAAATCCTTAGACCACGCTGATCGTGAAGAGAATGATCGCGCTACCGTCAAAGAGTGGCAGCACCTGGTTTCGCAAAAAGATCACGCCCCACGTGAACGTCGTGAACCACAAATGCGTGAACTGGTTGATCTGGTACTTGCGGATCACGATCGGGTGCGGCACGGGCAAGAGGCCAACCATCGTGGTCGTGCGAAGAAAGTAGAGCATCGCGTCTTCATCGAGGCTGCCACCGGCTTTCTCGCACGCGTCCTCAAGCTAAAGCATACATACAAACGATAACATATCATCAGTCAGACCTTGAAATCTACCATGAGCGCTAAAATAGAGCGCCACACAAGACAAACTCACCTGTGGGATCAGGTACTGCAGCAATCGTAAAGTAGTCGTGAGCGGCAGCTTCTTCTTCCACGATGCCAGCCACTCGGCAGTTGGGACGAAATCTCCGTCCTTGTTTCGCGGCGTCTTCACACTCGCAGTCTGAGGCGTAGCTGCTCCTGCTTCGCCATTCGCATCTGCCGCCGCCACCGACTCTTTTGACGGCGCTCGAGTCACGGCCGTCGTCCCTGGTCCTCGGATCTGCGGCAGCTGCAGCTCGTTCAGCTGGTGGAACACGTTCTTGTTCTGGATCATCGAATACACCACTTGCTGGTTGCCTTCGTACTGGTACTGGATGATGTTATCAAACGTCTCGAGCAGGAAGAACACTAGGTGGTGGTTCGCCTCGTTGTCAAACAGGTACCGCGGCTGCGAAAACAGCTTGAACAATCGCAGCAGGCGCACGCTCGACACCATGTGCAGCTTCTTGCAGTACGGCGAGATGTTGCAGATGATCGTCAGGAAACAGTTGTAGACCGAGTTGAGCTTCTCGTAGCCGCTCACGATGATCTTGTGGAGACACACGATCAGCAAGTCCGCGTGGTTGCCCGAGAACGGCGGCAGATCCAGCGGCAGCCGGTTGTCAAACGACTTGTTCAGGTTCACTCCAAAGTCGCGCTCGCCACTAAGAAGCAGCATAATGAACGTGCAGATGTGGATCATCCCCACTTTCGACGGCTCTTGGCGACCTTCGTACATGAGGAAGAGCAGCGGCACGACGAGCTGGTTTACGTCCGCTTTCTTCAGCACATACTGCAAAAAGCCCTTGTTCTCGTCCAGGAGCTTCCAGAGCAGCACGAGCAATTCCTGGTGGCACTTGATTTGCTTGATCGAGTTGGGCAGAATCGTGCTCATCGACTGGTGATAGTTGTTCAAGAGACGCGAGAGCCCCGCAAAGATCAGCGCAAAGTCTTCCTGGCGCTGGATCGACGACAGTAGCTTCCGGTAGATGTTGCCGCCCGTGGTGCCGTCGTCCTTGTCCTCCATCGTGAGTGTATCGCCACGTCGAATCGACGCAGTCGCGGACGGCTGCGGCTTCGTGCTCGCCAGCAGACTCGTCTCAGACGTTTGGCCAAAGTCCAGCAACACGAGCAGCACCTGAAGCGAGGCGTCAACAAGCGTCTCGCGGTCATCCGTCACAATCGAGCCGGCGTACGGCACGCCCCAGCCCACAGGGTCGTACGTGATCACAATGTTGAGCAGCGAGAAGAACAGCGTCGGCGCAAATGGGCAGTCGGGTGCAGTCGCGATCTCCAAGAAGCGGTCTTTCCATAAATTGCACGTCTCGGCGGTCTGGTACAAAATGCCCGAGAAGCACGTGAGCAGCAGCTTGAGCACTTCTTTGCGGTTCTTGTCGTATGCGAGCGAATTGGCAACATTCGCGTCCGGGTAGCTCACGCCAGCGATCCAGAGCAACGAAGGGAACACGAGCGAGCCGGACGTCGCAGACTGACCACTGCGCGTCGCGCTGCGGCGCTCTTCGCCGTAGCCCTTGTACGCGTGGATCGAAATCGTGAACTCGGGGAGGAACAGGAGCCCCATGATCGCGTGGATCAGCTGCTTTGCAAGCGGCTCGTTGGTGGGCTTGGCCGCCTTACCGCCGTCGCCCTTGCTCTCTTCGTCTTCGTCGCCATGGCTGTCCTCGTCCGCGTCTTCCGGCTCGACCTTCCAAAACAGCTCTTCCACGAAATCGTCACCAACTACATGCACACACACAGACACATAGACCGATCGACAGGCACATCATTAGCTTCCCAAGTCCTCATGCGCCGCGCTTCATCATAAAAACATAAGCAAAAACGCACTGCTGTCTTCGAGGATGAACGGAACGAGGCGCGTGAGCACGCGCACGCAGTTGATCGCCTGCGGGTAGTACTTTGGCACGGGCGTGTCGACGATCTGCACGATCTGCGAGACCGCCTGGCGCAGCATCGTCGCGAGGTTCTCGGGCTGCTGGCGGCGCAGCATGCGCACGTCATCGGGCTGGATGAGCGTGAAGATCTCCTCGGCCACAGTCGGGATGCGCCAGAGCTTGTCCCAGAAATCGAGGTTCTTGGACGAGATCACTTCGTTGTTGAGCTTGTAGACCGACTCGCGGAACTTGCTTTTGCTGTCGCTGTTCCCCATGGTTACCTTCAGGTCACTTCAGTTCGCGGCGCGAGGACGGGTGGGTGGATGGATGGATGCGGATACAGAGGCGGGAGTGGGGTTATGCGTGCTGCTGCTGCTGCTGGTGGTGGTGATGGTGGTGGTTGGTATATAAACACAGAGCGACGCGCAGATAGAGAGATGGAGAGAGAGCGCGGGTGGCCGTCTTCTTCCTTGTGCTGCTTGCTTCACTGCTGTTGTACTGCCGACGTGGCAACGCGCGATACGATAGTGAGGGAGAAGAGAAAGGCAGGAGGAGGCCACGACCTTTTCTGAGTTATGGTGTACCGCTCTGAATGGTACAATGTACTCACCTGAATTTTGGTAACTGTAACTGTAACTGTATTCGTATTCACACGTCATCCATACCGGGTTACATGGATGAATACTGTAACGCTTGTCTGAATTGATTGATGAAAGACGGATAAAGTAGTAAAGTAACGTGGGTGATTAATTAAATTAGTGATATCATTTGTGTGGGTAGATACTGTACCGTGTTGATTTAATAGTACAGTCACAACCGGGTAAGTGGGATCAAAATTGCTCAGGTGGGACAACAACTTCAAATACAAAAACCAAGGCAAATTATTGCCAGCTTAGTAAAATCAAATCAACCATACACAAACCAAGTCAACTCTTCAAAATGAAGCATACAATACAAAACCAAATCAACGTCACCCAGTCAGGCTATCCTGAATGGCTTGGCTGAACTCATGGATACTTTGCTGACGCATGCTGCTCACTACCATAGACTTGGCATGATCTGTAACTGAACGAAGCAATTTAAACCCCAACCCCTGCGAGAACATGTACACAGACAACTTGACCGCAATCTCAAGGGCTTCATAGTGCGAATACGGCTGATTGACTTCGTCATCGTCGTCGTCTTCGGTCTCCATGGCGTGCGCAGGCGAGCAGCTTCCAGTTTGCACATTCCTTTCTTCTAGCTCTATGCGTTCTCGGTCCTCCTGCGCAACAAGCACGCTGTCAACGCCGAGGTACTCTTCGGCTGAGAGAGGGCAGGTAATCTCAAGACTGGGGACCAACTCCGTCAAGACAGGAATGTCGCTGTGTTTGCGCGGCTCGTTGCTGGACTTCAATCGTGCGGCGAGCGACAGTGGGGCGATCTCTGTGCGGCACCAGTAGTTGCGGATGGTCTCTTGGGTCACATCGCCCCACGCGTCAACCATGTAGCTGATTGGACTGAGCAAGTCGATATTCTTTTCTTTGTTCTCTTTCTTCTTCATCTTCGCGAGATGCCACTTAATAAAGCGCTTGCGGTAGCCAGCTTTAAAGCTGCATATGATGCCGGCATTGAGGGGCTGGAGATGATATGTCGTGCGAGGCGGTAGGGAGTGCAGTCAAACGTTCTTGAGCTCGACTCCAATGTGACTGGGCGTGTGATCCAGCAGCAGCAGCAGCACCTTCCGATCGTGCATCTTTGAGTCGAAGTTGCGCAGCCAACTTGAAAGACTGACCGCTCCATCCACGCCATCTTGTTCCAGAAGTAGCGCATGTGCAACTTCTTGATGTCGACGCCCTTGAAGCATCACAGCGACTTGGCTTTGTTGATGAGGACAAATCTCTCCTTCTTGGTGCCGTCTAGATTAGAGCGCAACCCAACAGACACTCTGGTCTTGTCCTTCTTGTGGTCAGCGAGGGGCCTGATTGCGAGAGTTTGGTTCAGCAGCGGCCGGTAGAAGAGCGCAGCCTCGTCAAAGTTGAAGACATCCTTGGGGTCGAACGCTTCGGTGATCTCAGTGAGCATCTTTCTTTCGCTGGGGAAGGCGCCGAGGTCAACAGAGGCGGTTTCGCTTTGGAGGGTCACACGCTTGATTCCATAGCGCTTTTGAAGCGCTGGATCCATCACATCGAAACCGACTCCATAGTTTGCGCTTGTTCTGGGAGAAGCTCGTCGCTGAATGTGACATCGAACTGGAATTCATGCACGAACTCCAGGAGCATGCGCTCGACGTCTGGGTAGTTGGACGTGCGCTGGCGCATTCTGCCAGTCGCTAATGTTGTCTCGCTGTGTTTGCTACTGACGATCCGTCCCGCCGTAGACCTGCCGATTCGCTTCTGGAACTTAAACACCGCATACTCGACAAGCTCGTGGAGAGTGATTCTCCATGAAATCGCCGAAGCTCACTCTTCTCAGCTAGCGTCAGTGCTGTGAGCCCCATCGCGAGTCGCAAAATATCGTTACTGGAGCAGCAACCAAATCACTTCCTTCCTTCAGCCACAGGCTGTGGCTGCAGCCCACAACCACCGGTTTGTCTTTTGCTAATCCCACAACCACTGGCTTTGCCTTTGTTTCTATTGGGCGATGACACATACCAGATGGCGAACTGGCTTCTCATAGTAAAACCGTATGGTATTTCTTTGACGGTGTTTTAGTATGGGATGGTCTGTGTCCAGTTATTGAGACAGTCAGTGAAGTGGGAATGTCAAAAGTTGAGGGACAAACGTGTCCCACTTAACCAGTAAGTGACTGTATTGAAAAACCGGGTTCATACAGTACAGTATCTACCCACCAAAATGCTATTCGAGGATTTGCCCTTAGTGTGGAGAACATCACATCATCGTTCCAAGCAAGCAGAATATAGTGTGTACCACACTTATTATGTGCACGAGATCGGTTGAGCACATCAAATTATGAAGAAAATTGTGACCTATAAAATTTCTTTTTCAGTTTTCAAGAATGGACTGATTTCCATAATAAACTAAGTCTAATTATTTGAGTAGTAAATTTTATTTCGATTTTTAAAATCACTATATCTTAATTTGATATTAAACCGACAAACCCATTGTTCTCCCAACAAAGCGAGAGCGCGTGCCATCTTCAAATTGGGGAGCTTCAAGTAGGAGGCTCTCAACGACGGTCCATCCGAGTGCGCGTGCCATTGAGCAAGCCGCCATGAAGAGCGCAGGCCATGACGACGAGCCGCACGAGAGCACCACCACCAGCAGCTACAGCCACTCTGTGTACGAGCCGCTAGCAGCGCCTTTGTTAGGCAACTCCAGCAGCTCCATTGGCTTGGACGATGACGGCGGCTCCGTGTCATTCTCGTGGAGCAAGTTTTGGGCGTACACCGGGCCCGGGTGGCTCATGAGCATGGCGTACCTCGACCCGGGCAACCTTGAGGCCGACCTGCAGAGCGGCGCCTACACGCGCTACGACCTGCTCTACGTGGTGCTGCTAAGCACGCTCGCCGGCGGGTTCTACCAGGTGCTCGCCGCGCGACTGGGCACAGTCACGGGCAAGCACTTGGCGCAGCTCTGCCGCTCCGAGTACCCACGCCCCGTGTCGCTCGCGCTCTGGGTCATGACGGAGATGGCGATCATCGGCAGCGACATCCAGGAAGTGCTCGGCTCGGCGATCGCGTTCGAGATCCTGTTCAACTTCCCGCTCTGGGTCGGCTGCCTGCTCACGGGCTTGGACACGTTCACGTTCTTGGCGCTGCACCGCGCGGACGCGAAAGGCGGCACCAGCAGCCGGTACCTGGAGATGTTCTTCATGGTGCTTATCAGCACGATGTGCGTCTGCTTCTTCGTGGACTTCACGGTGAGCGCGCCCAGTGGCATCGAGATCCTCAAAGGCGTGTTCATCCCGCGCATGAAGGAGCAGAACGTGATGCAGGCAGTCGCGACGCTCGGATCGATCATCATGCCGCACAACATCTTCCTGCACTCAGCGCTCGTGCAGGCGCGTAACATCAGCCCGGCGAACAAGCGCGCGGTGCGGGAAGCCAACTACTACTTTAGCCTGGAGGCGGCGGCCGCGCTCTTTGTAAGCTTCCTTATCAACTCGGCGGTCATCTGCGTGTTTGCGAGCAGCTTCTACAGCTCCCAGTGCGCCGCGCTGTCCACGAGCTCGACCTCCGCTATCGCGGGCATGGGCATCGAGACGTCGTGCATCCCAGTGAACGCCGCGCTCCGCTCGGGCGACGCGATCTACGACGCATTCTCGGGCAACACCTGCAAGTTCAGCAGCAGCGACATCGCCGCCCACCACGACGCGTCTGCTTTCATCGCCAGCGCAATGGAGGGTTGCGCACTTTGCTACGTCGACCAGCACAGTGACCCAGCTGTCAGTACGGACAAGCAAACTCCCCCCACCGCGGGTTACTGCCAGGAAATTGGACTCGCCGAGGCTGGCGAAGCGGTTCGCGAAGCGCTTGGCGGGTACGCGAAAGTGGTGTGGGCGGTCGGGTTGCTCGCGTCCGGCCAGGCGTCAACCATGACGGGCACGTACGCCGGTCAGTTCGTCATGGAAGGCTTCCTCGACATCCGCATCGACGCCTGGAAGCGCGTGGCGCTCACGCGCGGTGTTGCGCTTGTGCCCGCTGTGATCGTCGCAGTGATCAGCCAGAACAGCCAGTTCCGCAGCGACCGGTTCAACGAGCTGCTCAACGTGCTGCAGAGCGTGCAGCTCCCGTTTGCGCTCATCCCGCTGCTCGCGTTCACGTCCAGCAGTGGGATCATGGGCTGGACGTTTGTCAACTCGCGCGTGATCGCCACTCTCCTGCTCATGGGCACGTGTCTACTCTGCGGCGTGAACTATGCGCTCGTGTACCGCATTCTCCAGAAAAACTTACCAGATGACATGGCGCTGGGCACAGTCGTGGTGCTCTGTCTGGTTGCGTTGTTCTACGTCGTGCTGCTGCTGTACCTGGTGCTGTTCTACCCGTCGAGCGACCCCAGTGAGCTGTCGATCCTGGACGAAGAGGAGATTGAGGGCGACGCCTACGACGACGCTCTGTATCGAAGCAAACTGAAGAACCAGAATGACAACAGGCAGAAGAATGCACGCGCGTCGTCTTCGAGAAACGCGACTGCGAGTGGTGCGGACGACGCGATGCGGCTGCCGAGTGACCAGCGAGCGCTGTTGGCGAACGAAGTCTGAGTCGTTTGGCTCTGCAGGCCACACACGCGTGTCCGCATTTCTTAGTGTTTTTTTCAACATGTAAATGCAGTAAATGGATAGCATATTACGTGTAAACTAGCTACTGTGAGCATGAGGTGGCCGCTTCGATGATGACCTTGGTTATTTCGACCTTGTCGCTTGAGACAGGAACCTTCGCTCCGTTGTTACAACAGCAACAGCAATAGCGAATGCCGAGGCAGCGATCGCAAGGCGCTGGACGATCTGTATGGCTTCAGGGCTTGGGAGGGGCTGAAATTTTGAAACTGGTGGGGTGGACGGATGCACGCTTGCTTGCTCGGGGGCGAAATTGCAAGAGCCCACAGCAACAAAGTTGCCCAGCAAAGGGACGCAGGCCTTGGCCTCGCTCGTTGTCATCCTTCGCCCTGGTCTTCGTTCGCGTCATGTCAAGCTACTTCATGAGAGAGCTGCTTTGCATAATTCGAAGTAAATATTGACACGGCCAAGAACAAACACAGATGGCCCCGTGTATTTTCTTTTGCCAGTCAGGGATATGGTCCAGGACCTCGCACGTCTTCACCCAGTGTTGATATTACAGAACAGGTTTACTTGGTGGTGGTGACGTTGGCTACCTCCTGCTCTTTTGTCTTGTGAATCCTTGCTCTTTGACAGTCCACGGTGCCCCCATTTGGATACGATTCGCTCTCACATACAGCAATCACACACACACACATTTCCGCTTCTAGAACCCCTTTTGATGGGGATTTGATTGCTAGCAACAACAACAAAACAAATCACTCACTCCGAGTAGGACGAGTGCACCCGCATCGGGTACGCGTGCGACAGGCGCTCCATCAACAGCGGGATAACTTGGTCGACGTCCACCGCGACCTGGATCGTTTTCTCGCTGGCAGCCGCGCCGTCGCGCATCAGCTTCCCCTCGAGCTGAAACATGCTGCTGTTGTGGGTGCTGCCCCTGGTGTTGTTACTGGTGGACACATTGCCGCTGCTCTTCCTGTTCTCGAGGTTTCGTCGTCCGCCCAACTCGCACGTGCACGTGGACTCGATGACGCCGTGGTGGACCACGCGCTTGGAGCCGCAGTAGATGCAGAAGCCGGGGTTGAGCACCTCTTCCTCCTCTTCTTCGTCGCCCTCGCCATCCACTTCGTCGTCCTCGCCAGAGTAACTGTGCTGGTAGCCTTGCCCCTGCGGGAACTCGATCGTGTGTCGCTGTTCGACCCACTCGCCGTCCGGCGTTTCCACGTACTCGACCACTTCTCCAGCCGTCTGCGTCTGATCTGGAGATGCCAGTGGCGCAGGAATAGGATCCGACAGATACTGCGGCTGATGCGGTGGATGTTGGTGGTGGTCACGCGGGGAACGAGGTTCAGAGTAGATCGTTTCAAAGTAGCGGTTCGTGTTGTAGTTCTGGGACGGTCGTCGCTCGAACGGCACAAACCCCGGTGAGGGCACGCGGTGCTGTTGCTGACGCTGTTGTTGCTGCTGATACGACTGGTGCGACGACAGTGATGCTGTCGAGTTGGACTGAGGCTTGTTGCTGTTGCGGTACTGCTCGTGGAAGAACTCGAGCGCGAAATTCCGACTGCTGCCGTTGACGTGAGACGACGGGAAGTGCATCTCGCTCTCGGATTGCTGGCGGTGGCGCTGCTGCGGATAGATGTCGGTCTGCCGGATGTTGTGCTGTTGCTGTTGCTGCTGCTGGAAGGGCTCGGCTACGAACGGGTACGACTGCTGTCGTCGACGAAGTTGCTGCTGCTGCTGCTGTTGCTGATCCTGGTATCCAAAGTACGGGAACTGCTGCTCTTGACGTTGGTATTGCTGCTGCTGGTGAGGCTGTTGCGGTTGCTGCTGCTGGTGGTGGTTTGACGACGGACCGTAGGTGGTGGTGTGGCGCCGCTGCTGGACGCGCGTGTAGTCGGACTGGCGGCGCTGGTGCTCCGAGTACGAGTCACGCGGCGCTTCTTCAAACGCCGGCTGTTGACTCTGCTGGAAGAGGATGCTGTCGCGAATCGGTCCGATCTTTTGCGACTGGCGCTGTGGCGGTTGGCCCGCAGCAGCTGGCGCGGACGACAGCCGCTGGGAGCCAAAGTAGCTCGCGGGAGACGGCATCGCGGTGGGCGGGTAGCCTTCTTCTCGCGGGTCCCACATGCCCGTGAGGTCGGTCGTGACGCGCACGTTGTGGTGATTGCTCATGCCATCGATCGTGTACTCGTCAAAGAACGGGTCACTCGTCGCCTCGCGGTTCTCGTACGTCGGCCGGTACTGCTCATACGCTGCTTCGGACGGCTCGGACTGGAACTCCTGGTGCTGCTGCTGGTGGTAACTGCTGTGTCTCGATGACGGTCGAGCTCTGTGCGACTGCGCTCGCACGCGACGATGTGGCTGGGGGTGCTGGTCGAAATGGTGCTGGTGGTCGTGCTGACCGTTGTCTCTATAATGATGATGCAAATGGTGGAAATCGCTCGGCGAGTTGAACGACAGCGACCTTCGACCCCGACGAGCAACAGCAGGCGGTGGTGACTGCGGCAAGCTCACGCTGGCTTTGGGTCGGGCCGACAGCGGCACGACGTGCGAGTAGCGCGCTTCCGCCGAGCAAACTGTGCAGATGCGCACTTTCTTCTTGCCGATCACCGGGATGTCGAGCTCCCAGTCGCCGCTGCAGCTTTTGCACACGCCCTGGCCGCATTTCCGACACACGACGCGTCTTGTGAACGTCGAGAACGCGCGGTAGCACAGATGGCAATTGTTCTTGTGGCTGCTGGCGGCGGCGGGAAGGTCCAGGTCGCCCAGCAACGGCGAGGAGCTCAGCCGCTGCTGCTGCAAGAACTTGTCGATCGACGCGAGCGTTGCGATCCGCTGCGAGATGAAGCTCGGCTGGAAGATCTCGGGGAAGTGGCCCTTGAGATCCATCTCGATCGTGTACGTGACGTTGAGCACGCCCGGCTTGTCGGACTCGACCGCCGTGAGCCCGCAGCGGTACATGCTCGCGCGTACGATGCCGTGGGATTTCTCGAGCGACGGACAGCACGGCATCTTGATCGAGTGCATGCTGCGTACCCAGCCGCGCCGTCCCTGCGCGTCTCGGAACTCCTTTTGGCACTCGAGGTAGCAGAAGTCGCGGTTGCGGAAGAGCTTGGACGGCGACTGCACGAGGCACCACTTGATACCGACGTACCGCCGTGGGTGGTCGCCCGAAGGTTGCACGAGCGCGTAGAGCGTGGCCATGTCGAGCAGGTCCGGGTTGAAGAGCAGGCCGTGCTCGGCGAACTTGCGGTTCGTGTCGAGCTTGAAGAGCATGGCGAACTCCTCGATGCTCGCGTTCACCTCGCTGAGGCCGCGCAGACAGCACGCGACGTCCTTGGCGTGGTCGGCCGCGAGCATCACGTCGTGGCCGCGCAGGATCTGGATGCCCTTGACCACGCTCAGCTTCTTCCACAGCAGGCCGTTGGTCGCAGCGGCGCGCGCGTCGGGCTGGCCGTCGTCGTCGTCGTCGCGGGCCGCAAGTACGCCATCGTCCTCTCGGGCCTTGTCGTCGTCGTCGTCGCGGTGCGTGTTGGGCTCGAGCGTGTCGCGGATGAGGTGGTTGGCGGTCTCGTTGGCCAGGCGCACGAGGTACTTCTTCATACGCACGTCCAACTCGGGGCAGCGGAACACGTCCTGCGCCTTGAACGCGGCGTGCGCGTCCGCCCCAGCGCTCATGCTACCTGCCTGCCTGCCTAGCTAGCTATCTACTGAAGTATGCACGATGTCTACGCCCCGTTGCGTTCGCTCGCTGCGCGCCCGAAGCCGTCGATTGTCAAATGGAGAGCGGACGGACAGTAATGCGCGTGGGGTGAGGTGGTGCGTGGAGATGGAATGCCACGCGAGCCCGATGCGCGTGTTGTAATCGCTCGGTCTGCGCAATTCCCAATTATTCCCAATTAGACCAGGAGCTCATTCGAAGAGCGTCCAGTTTTTCCATAAGACTGTTTCACCTGCTGTAATAGGATATTTATGTAAAAGTGTATTTACTCAATTCTATAGAGGTATATGGAAAGACTGACACTAGATATTTTTCTTTCACATGTATTTTTTAGAAAGGTAAGCTGCCATAAAAAGGTTTGTAAAATAGGTGCGCTTCGAAATGCTGAACGTGGCTGTTTGATGGCTATGCAATAATACTGGATATCTAAATAAAGAGTATTTATATACACTTACATTGTATTTAATGTACTCACCATATTTATGCAACAAGACACATGTATGTAACTACAAAGTATTTTGGAACCCCTGCCGATCCCCAAAACTGGACTGGATGCCGCTGAAGACTGCACATGCAGAGTCCGACTAACTGACTCCATTCCTCATTGCCACATGGCGCTGGGGAACGAGACAGGACACAAAAGGAAGGCTTTTTAACATTCGCTCTCGCTCTCTGTTCACTTCCGCTTATAAGAGCAGCATCAACATCCAGATTCCAAGAGCTTCCTACGTCCAGCAATTACATCCACCTCCGACCAACCCTCTCCAGTCCAACGTTCACACTGCACTGGCTGACCTTAACACAGCGAGAGTCCACATATAGCTGATCACGCAAAACGGAACGGCCACAACGAGACCAGGCAGAGACCCGCGCTCAAGTGAGGTCTCGACGCTGTTATAGCACAGCACTGCTGTGCACTGTTGGAGGTACTGTACTAGTATGCACAGCAGGTGGTCTCCGATCCCAAAGTGCACAACTGCAAGCGGATGTGTGTGGTGTATAGTGTACTCTCTGTGGCTGTTACCTAATCTAATTGTGTCCCCTGGCACGCGGCCCTGGGCTTTGCAGCTCGTTTGAACCTGACACTTGGGGTCAAGTGGCTTGCGTTGCACTGCGTGAGCGATGTGTGCGGCTGGGGAGGTTCACTATTCCACGCCCGATCTTGAGTTTCGTTCGCTTCAACAACAGGATGCGAGCAGGATCCACCATGTAACTGCTGCTGCTGCAACGCACTGCAAAAAGTGCGCGATCTCTGCAGTGACGTGTCCATCGCAAACAGGCGCGAACAACAAAACGAGAGAGGC
The DNA here is from genome assembly GCA_023334195.1 of Globisporangium emineosum. Lineage (NCBI taxonomy): Eukaryota > Oomycota > Peronosporomycetes > Pythiales > Pythiaceae > Globisporangium > Globisporangium emineosum. Next base: position 24,139 of record JAASGK010000412.1, read on the forward strand.
AACTGGGGGAGCTTCTAATTTTTCAACCTCGCCTTGAATTATTGTGCTGTTGGGGGAATACTCGCGAGTCTTTGAGTTTGAGCACTCGCTGAGTCTTCGCGATGGGTTTTCTGGCGAGTTCACAACGATCGGCTTGCAGCACCAGTGATTCCTTCGCCTACCTCATCTTCGTCACTATCACCATCGCTGTCATCATCTTCGACACAAAAAAAGTGAGCGCTGAGGCGACCTCTTCAGTCACGTTGTCCAATTTTCGAGAAAACAAGGCAGCCTTCAGGTGCAGCAAACTACAGGTTCAAGTGCGTGCGTGTGGGGTACGAGTGTTACCAATTGGGCCTCATGACAGCACCCTGCATTGTGGTGGACTGGTGAGCGATTACACTCCACTGGAGAGTGCTTATATAGTACAGCACACGATCCTGAGTTTCGCTCACTGCGAGCGCTTCGCCTCTACGTGTGCAGCACGCGTCCAGGATCCATGCAAACTGCAACGCTTTGCAAAAGTAAGAACGTTTTGCCTAGCAACTCGACTGATTCCGTCATCTACCTCGTTTTCATCCCTATCGGCGTACGCCACCCATCATTTTCGCTATCTTCCTTCCTCATCGGAAGAAGTCGTTGACGCGTGCCGACGCGCCTCCCACAGCCATTGACCCCACAATTCACTGTGTCACAATGAGGGGTGATTGTGCTCGTGGGCATGGTTGTTGCTTAATTGTGTCTCATGGCACGTTGCACAGGGCTTTGCCGCTCACTGCAACTTGCCACTTTTACTGGGGGGGGCAAAGATAGCCTGACTTGTTAGCAAGTTAGGCTGGACTTTTTCTTCTGTCCGAAGGAGCAGTCTAGAAAGTGATAAATAATCTAGGCTAAGCTAAGCTTCCTGTTCCGGTTGGAGCGGGTTTCGCGAGA
>JAASGK010000413.1:0-25018 GCA_023334195.1 Globisporangium emineosum
AGAACAGCATGCACTACTCGGACGAGGCCGGTGCGGACTGGCGCGCGCGCCGCTTCCGCTTCGCCAACATCAGCCGCAACGCCATCAACCAGTCGCACCAGTACGACGACCTGTTCGCCAAGCAGGAGAACCAGGGCGTCAAGAGATAGACTGGCTGGTGAGTGTTGTACTTCGCATCGCTCAACCAACTTCCATCTCACAAACGTTCTCCGTCATAGAGAAGTCTGTTGCGTATAATTTACTGCGATGTTCCATTTTCTAAAATACAATCGCCCTTTTTGGTCCTTCTTGGTGCTTTGTACTACGGACTATTGCGTATTGTTGTACGCGTGAGAATACGTGAATGCGCGTGCAGAACGGGCTGCGAATCCGACTCGTGACAACTCGCTGGTAACTCTTCGGGCGCATGTTGCGCCACCCTGCCCAGACTCCAGCTCAGGCCTATAGTACTTTGAACCAAGAAGCAGAGGCTGGTGCCTCTTGCTCTCGACGAGGATCTCATGGTCCAGGGGCGCCGAACATCGACTTCAAGAGGACCTCTGACTGCTTCATGCACTATTATTACAGATATCCTGTACTGTACTGTAGTTGGCATCAATATCATTTTAATAAATCTTCACAGTACTATCTACTTCTTTAAATTTATGCACGCGAGATCATTGTGGCACAGGGCGCACTCGGCAAAGTGCAACAAACCGCATTCAAAGCAAGCGGGCGCGCGGAAAAGCCGCCGTCCTTTTGGTGCTTAGCGCGTGCGTGTACGAGCCATGGCCGACCGCCACCCCGCATCCTCGTCGTCGTCCTCGGGCAAGCGTCCGCGCGCGCGCATGGAGACCACGACGCCCAACAAGAAGAGCCGCCGGCGCAGCGGCTCGTGCTCGTCCATGAACCCGCGCCAGGACGACGACGCGGCCATCCCGGAGACCAAGATCGTGTGGAAGGACTCGCCTGTCGAGAAGCAGATCAAGGTGTCGGGAACCGGGAAGTAAGAGAGAGAGGCGTGCCTTCTTTGTGTGTGCATTGCATGGATTACGTGGTGGCATTGTGCTCGTGCTCATATTCCTGGACTTGTGTCTGTGTGTGTGCGTGTGACCATACAGACTGGCAGTGCGGAAGGAGATGCAGGGCTTTGTCGGCAGACTGGCGCGTGCGAGCGTCGAGTCCTCGCACCACAGCACCGACGCGTCCGAATTGTCGAGCTCACCGCCCGATCGTCACAGTCGGGATCATTTATTTAGCCACACGTTCGCGAAGCGAAAGACTGGCGCAGTGCATGCAAGCGGCAATAGCAACCGTGATGATGCCAACAATGCGTTTGCAGTGGGTCGAGGTCCCTCCAGTGCAGGTGAAGAAGGTACCTAGGATGATACCATTGTGTGTATCTCAATGACGTCAACTGAGCGAATATCTAATCTATAATTTGGATTGGTGGTAGGTCGAGCGTTAGCAGGAGGCATCAATAGAGGTGCAAGTGCAGATACAGGTACAGAACAGGACCGTTTGCTGTCTTGTTTGCTGGTTTGCTGGCGCTTATGTGTGTGCATATATCTGATTCTGATGTTGATTGATTGTGCTTTGTGTCTTGTGGACTTCTTTTATTCGACTGAGCAGCCATTTCCAGACATTTATTATTTAGCCCCGAGACTGCCCTGAGGCGGGTAAACATGGGGACACCGCCGCGACATAACGCACCGTTGTTACCATCAGCAAAAGACAGCAGTGCTCAGCATCAGAACAACAGCTCAAGTCCCGCTCCTAAAAGCGACTCACAGGATGAACTGCTCATGATACTAGACAAGGTAAGCTTTTCTTGCACCTTGACATTGTTGCGTTGCTTTGAGTGGACTATGTATGTGTTCCTTGCTATGAGTCAAACTCACTCGTGCGAATTTGCGATGCTCTTTCTCGGTAGATTGATGAGAAATACTCATCGCAGGAAGGGGATTTGTCAGGGCCAGGACCAATGCAACCGACTCCGGTATCGAGATCAACGACACCAAGTAGAGTACTCACCTCTGCGTCTTCTGCTGCTGTTGTTGCAACTCCATCGCATACTGCTCGGTCTCTGGTCTCATTTGCGTCGAATGGATCAGCTGGCAGTGCACAGCCTCTGCAGTACTCTACTCCCGAGAAGAAGATTCCAGTCCAGACTGGCGCTGCGATCATACAAGAATCGCCGGAGTGTGGTAGCCCGCTGACAGAGGAGTCGTGGGATTTGCTGGACCAACTGGAGTTTCAAGCTACTCAACGTGTTGCAGCGTCACAGGATGCCGAGTGTTCACAAGCTCAGGTTAATCCACCTCCTCCCCCACCCTCTCATGTTCCTTTTACTAACCAGAACTCTTGGAACCCACCTCCAGCATCACCACGTACGCCATCAAATCAAGTGGTGGTAGGTAATCAAGCGAGAAGAGCAGAACAGCAACAGGGGGACGGCGATCAAGATGGCTTCAAGCGCTTTCTGGTACTTGAAGTAGACTGCGATATGTACAACCGACGACTGATTTTGAGACTTCTAGATGACTACGACAAACACGTGGAGGCCGTGCTAGCTGACGACTGGTTCGACAGCATGATCGAAGCCGGCGACACGATCAACATCGTCTTCACCGAGCGAGATCGAGCTGGCTTCTTCTCTCAAGATGTGGTGAATCACGGTACCTGCCATCCACCTTTGCCGAGCGTTATACATGTTGACAATGAGCAGAACATCATCATTCTGCATCCAGATGTGCTGGTACGATTATCGTGATTCCGTTGTAAGAATGGTGAGATTCTGATTTGTTACTCCGCTATTCACCTACCAGGTATCCCCAACAAGCGTCACAACAAGTTTTGGCTGCTTGCGGCGAGCGATTTTGCGTGAAACTCTGAATGTGAGCCGCCCGACCCACCAAAAGGCATTCCTGGGGACTCTGAAACACGACCTTTTCGAAAAAGCGCTGCTGCAGGGAGAGCACAGCATCGAGTTCCTGATACACGAATCACAGAAAACCATCCACAACAAGTACGTACATATTCGGCAATCGCGAGGTGAATAAGTGCTTTGTTTACTGACTCGTGCTGCGCACACCATCGCTTGTTGTTATGGTGAAGCATCATTGGGCTTGTAGAATGCGGGCTGAACGAGCAATCTGCACTCATGGAGCTGAAAAATGTGACTGAAGATTACAAGAATTGGATGATTGGCGCGACAAACGGAACCGGCGTGATACTGAATGAACCCCCTCCAGCGACTGGGGCGAAAGTGAGAGTGCACAAGATACTGGCAACAGAAGAGATGATGTGGTCGATCAAATGGGGACTGAAAGGTGCGACGGATGCGTCCGTGGAAGCAACATTCTCGTCAAACCCGCTTGGTTACCAGAGCACGACAGGGAAGGTCGTCCTTCCACTGGAGCTGAAAACTGGAAGCAAAGTGTATGCAGGAGTGGAGCACCAAGGTCAAGTTATCCTGTACACGCTGCTGCTTAACGAGCGGTATCGTCAAAAATGCCAAGATGGGTTACTGATGTACGTGCCTGGGATCGAGACAAATCGGATTTCAGCCATGGCGACTCACATTCGAGGTCTTATCATCGCGCGAAATAAATTTGCAAGCTCAATGGCGAAGGTGAAAGCTCTCGGCAGCTCCACGTCTTCCCAGGTGTTTCCTCCTATGCTTCGTTCCCGTCGTGACTGTGAGCGCTGCTTTCAAGTCGACGAGTGTGTGTTGCACCACGCTGCCGTGGAGAATGGGACAGGTGATTCAAGTGGCTTGGACGAGCTCTTTACGAACAAGATCAGCCACTTGAGCGAGACGGATTTGTCATATTTCAAGCGCTGGAACCGAATGATCGACTTGGAACAGCAGCATGCTGAAAAGAATCTTCGAGCGCTGTGGCTTCAGGTCGGTTGGAAACGTGAGCAGGATCTGGGCAACAGCACGTGCATTGCTAGCCTGAAGCTGGTGTTGGACGAGCCTGCATTTTCAGATCGAGGAGCCAGTCGGATGTTACGCTTCCAGCGCGATCCTCGTCGAAGCGGACAATTTCCCTCCCAGCGCATCGGCAGCTCGACTCCATTACTTTCGTTTCTGGAGCTCGGGTTTCGAGCTGATGATCGAATCATCTTGTCTGCAGAGTCGCTGGATGGGAAAAAGCTGCTAGTGCACGTTGCAAGAGGGAAAGTTCTCGGACTGGATCGGAGCAACATCACGCTAGAAGTGTATCAAGCGATTCCGTCGATTGTGATGAATGGCAATTCATCTGTCGGAAAATACTTCACCTGGCGACTTGACAAGGACTCGATCATGACAGGTCTGAGCCGAGCAAAGGAGAACCTCGTGCGGTTATTTATTGGACCTCCTCCAGAAGTTGTGAAAGTCGGGACGAATCCGGATGGTCGCCCAGAGATCAAGGCATTGCTACCAGCAGAAAGCAACCCTCAACCTAACAGCGGAGATACTCGAAGACGGAACTTGACTGTTCACCTTACACGCCCGCGGTTCAAGTCATGCTGTGTGAGCGACTTGGTGACGCAGCGCTGTAAGGTGTTTGAGCGCTCTCACGATTTTGTCGATGTCAACACGAACGGAAGAAAACTCCTGGACGAGTTCTTTCGCCTGAACATCGATCAGCAGCGCGCGGTGCAGAAGGTGCTCAACTCTCTCGACTATGCCCTGGTGCTTGGTATGCCTGGCACGGGCAAGACCTCGACGATTGCCTTTGCCGTGCGGATTCTGCTGTTTTTAGGCTTCTCTGTGTTGGTGACGAGCTACACGCATTCTGCAGTGGACAACTTGCTGCTCAAGCTGCTCGAGTACAACCTCCCGATGCTCCGTATTGGCAATCCCAACCAAGTTCACCCTCAGCTTGCAGATATGACATTGGAGCGCCAAGCTACTATTCACGGCATCAACAGCGTGAAAGAGATGGAATCGCTTATGCAAGGCGCGCAGCTGGTTGGGTGCACATGTTTGAGCGTGAACAGCCATGTTCTGTTCCGAAAGCGCAGGTTTGATTTCTGCATCGTTGACGAAGCCACGCAGACGACGCAGCCAGTGGTGATGGGGGCATTGAGTTGTGCAGACACATTTGTGCTGGTTGGCGATCACTACCAGCTCCCCCCGCTCGTGGCAAGTGCTCAAGCACGGAAGGAAGGTATGGATGTGAGTTTGTTCCGTCATTTGTCCGAAGCCCACCCAGCAGCAGTGCAGCAATTGTCGTTCCAGTACCGTATGAACGCTGATATCATGCTCTTGGCGAATCGGCTCGTGTACGGAGGCAAGCTCAAGTGTGGTTCCTTCCAGGTCGCCTCGAATCACCTTCGCATGCAGATGGAGAGTGAAGCAGCGAGCAAGCGACGCGTTTTACCGTGGCCGATGCAGATTCTTTCAAACAACCAAGGCGTCGTGTTTCTGGACACCGATGGCTTGGAGAGCGCAACTGAAAGTGTCGTCGGAGCAGTCAATAGAGTTGCTCAGCGTGGCCGTCGTCGAATGGAGAATTTGGTCGAAGCTCAAGTGGTTGTTGGTTTGGTGGAGCTCCTTGTCTGCGGTGGCATTAAAGCCGAAGAAGTCGCAGTCATTTCTCCCTTCCGCTCCCAGGTCTCCCTGATATCGAACCAAATAGCTGTAGTGCCCAGTCAAAACGGACTCAATCGCCTGAATCTGGTCGAAGTGAGCACAATCGACAAGTACCAGGGTAAAGATAAAGATGTCGTGCTGGTCTCGTTCGTGCGAAGCAACGAGGAAAATCATGTAGGAGAGCTCCTGACGGATTGGCGAAGAATCAACGTCGCGTTGACTCGAGCGAAGCAGAAGCTGGTGCTGGTTGGTTCGCTAAGCACACTCAATGGTGGAAGTCCGCTGTTTAACGTCATGTCACAAGCGATCCAAGAGCACCGATGGCAATTTCAGCTCGCAAAGAACGCACTGACGGTTCTTGAAGGCTCTGTGCACGATGCTCGCAAGATTCGCTCCACTGTGAAGAGATCCGAGCCAGAACCAGAGCAAGAGCAAGAGTCCTTTGCAGACGATGGATATGCGGAAGTCTCGGTTTTACATCCAAGTGACGACAATGACGACATCGAAGGACTGGTTCCGAATATCACCAGAGTACCGAGTCATTTCTCTCGAAGATCCGTACCTGCAGGTCGCCAGCCACACCACCGGAGCGGAGGACAACACCAACAGCAGCAGATGGAACCAATCACTCGTGACATTTTTGGTGCAATGTGATGATGCATCAGAAGGTTCTATGACCAAGATGTGAGGAACCCAGTAGTGCGGAACATCGAGACCCGTTGCGCATTTGACCTTCAGATGGCTAAAATCCATCGCGGTGTACATTGAAGGTCCATCGTATTGGGATCGGTTAAGCGATCAACGCCAGCTATCGGTTTCCAATCGAGTTGGTTGACAGACACCCAGCGTACTTCGATCGAAGTGCAGTCTCTTGAGCAACGACTGGACTGAGCCCGTCGCAATTGAATATGTCCCACGTTGACGTGTTGGCGAGCTGCTGTGTATTCCTTGAAGATCAGAAGGTGTCAGTTCATGTTGGTTTCGTACCGGATTCAGTTAACGTCATCCCCACCACACAGAGCAAAGCGTGATCGACCCATACAGTAACGTCACACTTTATCTTTAGCTTTGGCTGCTCCGACTGGTCGGGTGGTTTGACGGGCATCTGGCCACAGTGACGGACTGGCCAGTGGCGCACCCAGCTGGCTGAACAGTATCCACAGATCTGGGATCTTTCGTCTCGCCCAAAACGATCAATGGATTATTCCAAATGCCCTCGTGCTGAGCATGGACTCTATGGACTTGGCATGTGAAGAAAACCAAATGGGCAAGTGGATACAAACAGCACACACACACACATGCTTTACATTACACAAAATAAAAAAAATAGAAGCTCATACACACGGTAGGTAGTGAAGAAAGAAAATGGCTGGGGGGGATGACGACCTGCTCTTGCTTCTTCCTTACTTGCTCGTATCGTTCGTTCTTTCACCCCCTCCCTCCTCGTGTTAATATTCATACATCGACATGCTGGCGGACGTCACGCTGCTGTTGCGTCGATGCTCCTGCGCGCGCCGTCTCCGCTCGCGGTGCTCCTCGTCCAGGTCGATGTGCGGCACGCTGTACTCGGACAACGACACGTACGACGACCCGCGATCGCGGATCGCGCACGGCGCCGTGCTCAGGAACTTCTGCATCGCGAGCGACTCACGCAGGAACGGCATCTTGAGGATCGCACGCAGGATCTCCTGGAACACCTCGCAGCGGTGCTTGAGGTGCGAGTGGTCGTGGCGCCGCCAGAACGACATGAGCCCGGCGTGCGGCAGCGTCGGCAGATTGAACGCCATCACGGACGCCTCGAGTGCATCCTCCGGCGACAGCGAGTACTGGGTGCGCAGCGTGCTGTTGTTCATGATGCTGTTGCTGCTGGAGCTGTAACCGGTCGTCGGCGCGGGGTTCAGCGAGCGCCGCTCCTTGCTCTCGTGGCGCAGCTGGGCGCGCGACATGTAGTACTCTTTCCGCGCCTCGAGCACGGTGCTCAGGTCGTTGTGCAGAACCTTGAAGTCCGTGTAGCTCCGTCTGATCGTGTACGTCTGCAGCTGGCTTTCGTGGTTCACCACGTCGATGTGGTACATCACTTTCTTCTCGCGACCGCCCATCGTGTACCGTGTCACGACCAGATCCGTGCACGTGCACGACGACGAAAGCGTGGAACGTCTGCTGGATAACCGGTGCTGACGACCCATGGGCGTCACGCCGTTGTGCGACTGGGGCGACGTGTCGAGATGGCTCTTCTGGTTGATCGACGACTTGGTTGTGGTAGCATCGTGGTCGTGCACGATAAAGCTCAGCTTCTCGTGCTCGCCGTCGAGCGTGCTGGTGGTCGTCGAGTTGGACTGCGGCTCGAAGTCGTGGTCGTTGCTGATGTTCTTCTTGGTCTTGGTTGACTCGGGCGAGTCCAATAAATAACTACTTCTAATACTCCTACTCTTTTGCATGCTATTGCTATTGTAATACTTGTTCTCGGCGTCGTCTTCATCATCGTCATCATCATCACTGTTGTTGTTGTTGTAGGCAGCATAGCCGCCGCCCGTGCCTTCGTCGTCGTCTGGGTTCGCCACCTCCGAGACCGAGCCGAGCAGGTCCATGCTGTCGTCCAGGTAGAGTTGGCTGCGTCTTGTTCGGCTAGTCGAGCCGCCGCTGGCCCGCCCACCGCCCGAGCCGGAGCTCAGCGGGATGCCGTTGCGCTCGTGCCAGCGCTCGCTCTCGCCGTCGACGTCGTCATCGCCAAAGTACCATCCGGGGAGCTTTTCGACCGCGGCTTCGAGCTGCATGCCGCGGGACATGGGGCCAGCGGCGTAGCGGCTACCGACAGCAGCAGCGCCGCCGCCGAGCACCACGTCGTCGAACGACGAGGCCGCGGCGGTCGAGCCGTAGTACCCGTAGCTCGAGTTCTTCATCACACCACCACGTGCGGGGCACACACTGAGAGAGAAGGTAGGCGACAGCTGGTTGTTTCTGTAATGAGCGCGTTTGTTTCCCCCCGCCCACCTCGCCTTCTTTGCTTTTGGCTTTGGCTTTCTTTGCTCCAGACAACATGGGGTTTGTGTCTGGAACAAAATAAGATTTCAGAGGTGAAACGCAGCCGAGATCAAATCAAAAAGAAATAGAAAAAGGGAGCGCTCAAAACTCCCTCCACATACAAAACCCAAGAGAAACAGAAAAAAAAGATTCAGTGGAGAACCGCCCACTCCCGTAAAAAACAGATGGAAGATGTTTTAATCCGGATGGCTACACACTCAGGCTCGGAACGCAACAAGAGATCTCGGAGCGCAATCTCAGAAATTTTTGAGAAAGTGTTTAAAACAGCTATATCCTACACTCTTGAAAATGAATAAACCTGTGAAAATACGTTTCGACAATTTGTGCCACAAATGAGTTTGTATTTTTCGGAAACAGGAGAAGCGATGCTGAATACCTCCATAAATAAATATTCGTTCCAAGTCATGTCTGTGAAATCACTTTTTTCTTGCCACGGATACACAAGAACAACACAAAAAACGGCTCTATGCTGGAAGCATGCGGCAACGCAAAAAAGTCGGCAGAAGAGTGATGGTCGCGCGATCTGATAGATACACTGTACAGTAGGATCACGAATAAGGTTGCAGTTGAGGCGACGCGAATTTAAAGATGAGGCAAATTTAGAGTTTAGTATTGCGCTGAAATCATGCGTATTTTTGCACTAAGAAAGAGATATTCAAATGCGAACTTAATCAGAGAGTCGACGCTACTCGCTTTATTAATGGACAGGACTGGAGAACAGCACTTCGCTGTGTGCGTGAATATGCAGCCATTTATTTTTTGCTGCGAAACGGTGCGAGCACAAAAATGTGCGTATTTTCGTTATGGCAGATAGCAAGCAGACAAGGCAGAACAGACAGCAGATAATAGGCGATAGACAGACAGACAGACAGATCGGTCGATTTGGCATTTGGCGCGCCGCAAAACGGCATGTTAAAAGCGGCTCCATGCAGCGGTGTAGTCCCCCGCTCCAGCTGCTTCCAGCGCATGCACCGGCCCCCAGCTGCCTTGGTCTGCTACTCACCCATCGAGCAGATGCTGGAGGATTGTGCGGCGGCAAGGAAGCAAACCAAGCAATGCGACCAGAGAGAAAGATTCCCACGAGCCGGACGGCCGGACGCGAATATGCATTAGAAAATGGATGGACGCTCATACGATAACTGCTGCTGCCTGTATTGCAATATGCATATTGGATTCTTCGTGCAGTGGCTGATATGGCTCAATTACCGGTGCGCGTCTCCGCTTTTGCGGCGATTTCAGGCGGTCACGCTGATTCATTCATGGATCCCGAATTTCTTGAACGATTGGGGCAAAAGACACATCGACATGCAAAGAGCGACCAAGGGACGAGCCAGTGAAAGGGAACTGCAAAGAGAAGCGCGTCAAATGGTGGGTGAGGAAGCAAAGTGTCTTTGTCGGAGATGACGTTGTTGACGGGAAACGATTGCGACAAGCTTCCCCAATAATGACAAATTGCGGATCTCTTCATTTGGTCACTCGGTACTTTTGAATGGAAATCAGATCTATTTTTGAAACTGAAGCGACACAAATTCTTGCGATCCTAAAAATAGTGAATGGCTCTCACGTTTGCGTTGAGCTTCAAGCTCCAAGTGTGATGGCAAGATAGATGTCTGAGCAGCTTGCAATGCGCTAGACACCGGAGGCAGCGAGGCTGGAGCGACATCAGCACCGCTCCTGACTGGATTCGGAGTGCCGCTTTGCTTGACTTCTGGCGGACCCCTCTCCCCGATAGTATTGCTGTTATTCTCTTCATCATGAAGCGCAAGGAGCTCAATAAGGATGAGCTCAAGCGCGAGCGCGAGATGCTGCACGAGCTCAAGAAGTTCCATCACGAGAACCAGCACCTGGCGGCTCCCGTGGCGACGCAGTTCACCAAGAAGCGCATCCGCGTGCCGCAGGTGCAGCCGGAGACCAATCCGTTTTGCATGGAGAGACAGCTCGCCGATGAATACGCGCTGCTCAATTTGAACAAGGTACTTCCATTGTGCATTTCACGACAGTATTTGAAGTTGCAGGCTTGCAATGTCTGGAAATGGTGCTGCGTTCGTTCTGATGGTGTCCAAACCCAAATTGTGTGATCACAGAACCCTCGGTTCTACATCCCGTCAATCAAGAACTCGCCTCGACTGGAAGAAAACCCGCGCAACCACTCCAGCGTACGTGTTCCTACAGGTCTTGTCTTACGTCTAAACCAACCAACCTGCACCACTTACGCTTTAGCATCTACTATGAACTCCTCTGTAGTTTATCAACCAGTCGGCGGATCTGATGGCAAGCTCGGGTTTCTCTCCGCGCGCCCGAGCCGAATTCTCCTCGTGCGTGCCTCCGACTTCCTACAAACCCGACAATTTCGAGCATCCAAAGGTCGTGAGCATCGACGGCAACGACATTCGATACCAACAGAGTGGGGGTAGCAGCGACAGTAATCAGCTCACGAGTCCAAACTTTGTGCACTCGCCTCGGTATTTTCCACCCTCGCACGAGCAATACGGGTACGTCTACGTGGACTTCTGCTTGGAACGAGCTCGTCTCAGCCCAAGATGAATATTTAGCGTGGGGCGACTTTACGAACTACTGAATTTGGTTCGGCTTTGTGTCTTCTTCTGGTTATCTTTGAACAGCACGCAGCTGACGAAGCAGACTGTGACCTTCGGCCATCGACCCGAGGTAGGTTCCTCCTGGCAAATTGCATGCTTGGTATCCGGCTCGCTATTGTCGGACCTACTCAGAATTCAAATCAACACTGTGATATCTGTGTTGTTACTGCCTTCAGTCGGCTTCCAGGATGTACGACCCGTTGTCCAGCAGCATCGTGCGGCACAACGGGAAGTCTGGTCAGCAGTCGACATCAGTGAAGACGGGCATGAGCGTCATGCAGCTCCAAGAGCTCCTCACACCGTCCAAGCAGATCCAAAAGACGAAGAGCTACGGCAGCAGTGCAGCTAGTTTATCAATCAGCTCTCCGCGGAAGCCGCCGACAGCGATCAAAGACCGAATGTGCACCATCGAGCGGGAGAATGAACAGCTTGAGGCAAAGAGGAAAGGCCTCGAGGAACTGGTGCGAGCCTTTTATCATGAACTTGGATGGACGTCTCCTGCACTGACAATGACTTCAAAACTTGGTTTGTCAAACAATTTTTTTAGGAAAATGGCTACAGCAGCACGATTTTCAACCCTCCTCGAGAGAGGAAGCCCGTCAAATTCCTTCCGCCAACGGATCAGACGACGGGCCAGCTGATCGATAAGTACCGGAAGCTCGCAGTTGGGAAGCTCCCGACAAGTTCATAGCAAGCGTACCGCATGGTCAAGCGATTTTCTAATGATAATGAGCTTAAAATTATCGGAAGTCACTGAGTTCAAGCTGGATTGACGGACACTATTGTGAGCATTTGTCCACACATTATGAACGTCTGGCTGCGGAGGCAACAAGGTAGATTGATTGGTCACCAGTACCAAGGCCGACCAAAGACTAGCAAGCATGTGTGAGGGAGGGGGAGGGAGTACTATCTTGTTAATAATGTGAAGGGAATAAGTGTACAAAAAACTAAATGAGAGGAGGAAAAATACTAATAGTACTACTACCTACCTACCTGAAGGAGCAGCCAGCGAAAGAAACAACGATGCTTCCAAAGTCTCTCTCTCTTGCTCTCTCCCATGAACCTTCTTACTGGTGCATGAGGACGCTCGTCGTTACGCTCGCTCGCTGCTGCTTGATACCATGCGCTGCTGTTCGCCCTCGATGCCAGATCTTTGAGCTTTGCCAACGAGCGCACAACAAATAAACTATTGAAATGAAGCTGCTGTTTGATGTGTGTTAGGCGCTTGCTAGCTCTGGCTGCTCGAGGCTTCGGAGCTTGTTCGCTGGCGTCGGCCTTCAATCAGGCGCTTCTTGAGCTGCTTGCGCTCGATCGATTCGCGCTGGCGATCAAACACCGGCACGCTGTAGTCCTGGAGCGAGACGTAGGAGGAGCCCCGCTGCGAGATCAAGTTTGGCGCTACGCTCAGGAACGAGTCGAGCATCGGGCTGCACTTGGTCGCTGGGTGGCGGATCGCGATCCTCAGGATCTCCTCGAATCGCTTCTTGCGCTGCTCCACGAGGCGCACGTCGTGACGCTTCAAGTAAGACCACACGCCTCCATTCGGAAGCGCCGGGAACGTGAACGACGCTGACAGTACACTGTTCTCTGCGATCTGCTGCAGCTTCTGGTGGTTCCGTGCTTGGGTGTGTGGACTGTCTGGTACGTTGTCTGCAGAGAAAGCGTCGGCAACAAAGTCTGCGCTTGCCTGAGCTTGCGCGTTCTCCTGGGTCTGGGTAGCAGCGTACTCGGAAATGAGTCGCTGGAGCTCCTGGTGCAGATCCTTGAATGCGCGATAGCGTCTTCGGATCGTGTACGTCGACAGAAGTCCCTCGGGACCTTTGATGTCGACGTGGTACATCACAACGCCCTTGTTGTTGATCGAGTGGTTGTTCACTTCGATAGAAATCCCTTCGTACGGGTTCGTTCGCATCATCGAGCGCGGGGTCACGATCGAGTTGGACGCGCGACTGGACTCGCCCTCCTCCATGTTGAGGAAATGGAACGCGTCAAAACCGCCGTCGCTCGCCAAGCTGTCGCGCATGCTGAAGTCCACAAAGTTGCCGCCGCGACGGTTGTTGTTGAATCCGTTCGCACCGTCGTTGGCTTTCGCAGATGGCTCGAACGAGACCAAGCTGCTTCGCGTACTCGTGTAGTCCTGCGGTCGCACTGGCAGCACGAAGTCCGGGTCCATCTTCTCCGGCACAGCGGATTCGCTGAAGCGTCCGGTGTGGGAGCGCGCAGTGTCCTTCTTTGCATTGATGACGACTGTGTCGTTCTGGGTCACCAAGTCGACGATCCCATCGTCCGAGAGATCGTGGTTGTTGTCGTACTCGTCAGTCGAGTCATCAGCAGGAAGCGCAGTCGCGTCGCGCGCATCTTTCGCTCGTGGACTGTCGCTGTTGTTGCTGTTACAGCTCGCAGTGGCGCTGCTGCTCGTGTCGTTCCCGATCGACTGCTGTTTCCTGTCCATCTCTTGGGTTGAACGCGGAGGCACCGCGTCGCTCACGTGAATGACCTGGTTGCTCTTGCTGCTGCTGTTCTCGTCGTTCGCGTCCTGGAAGAGCTCGGCCGGCTCCACTGGGCCGACGCTCAAGCTCTTATTCAGGCTCTTGGTGCTCGTGCTCACGCTCATGCTCGCACTCTTCACACTGCCTCTGCCGCTCATCGTCGTTCCCTTTGCGGACGAAGACGAAGAAGAAGACATGTACTCGCGCGGCGGCAGCACGTCGATCTTCTCGGCCATGCCAACTCCAGGGTGGGACAGCACCACCGACATGCTCAGCTTCTTGCTTGGGAGGTTCTCTCTTATCTGCGTGTCTGGGACGTGAAGAAAACTCTAATGGCGTCGCAAGCGCGGATGGACGGCCATGGCAATGAAGAACCAGCAGAACAGTCTGCCGAGCCCTAAGTGTCGCCCAGCTGGGCAGCTACTAACATTGAATGTTACATACAGTAACTCGCCTGGGTTCTTCACTATCGGAAAATAATAGCGAACGCCCCAAACCCCGTACAAAACAAGACCCACACACCAAATAAAAAATCCGCGATCTAAAATTTGGCCACCCCTTCTCTCTCTGCTGTTTTCTCTGTTAGCTTCTTGCATACAAATTTCAAGATTAAACTAGAACGAGCAAGAGAAAGTGCAAAGGAAAGCGCGGCAGAGAGTTCGAAAATGTGCTGGCGCATTTTGAAGGTTGAAGAACGCCATATGCAAGGGACGCACAATGCGCGGGCATTGCAGGTACAGGCGTCGCTTTGTATAGGAGTCTGTATGCGGGCGCGTCTGAAGCCAGTCAAGTCAGTCGCAGTCAGTCGAACCAGAATGACACGGCGAGACGGGGCGGAAGAACCCGCCAACATGCCAAGCGGCCAATGCACCAAAGCAAGCGCGAATGCGGTGCGACACCCGCCTTATCATGTGAGTGAGTCACTCTCACTCTCACGACCTGCGCCATGTGTAAACATCCACTCGCCGCACATCCATCCATGCATCCACATGTGACTCACACGCATGCGCGCAGCATATGGACGGCTGAAGGAACGAACGAAGAAGACGAAGGAAGAAGAAGTATGGACGGCTGAAGGAACGAACGAAGAAGACGAAGGAAGAAGAAGACTCGATATCATGATGCGCAAATGGCGGTGGTGATGGATCGGATCGGCAAAGGTGGATCAATCTATTTGTGTCTATCTATCTGTGCGCTGTCCGGATATGAATGTGTGTTCTCTGTGGATGAGCGATATGCAACACTTTTGCGCGGTGATCACCATGCTCCCCCACATATGCACACAGGGGAGCGGCAGGCTATTAATACCCACCCAGCAGCAGACGCGTGCTTGGCTGTGGACATGGGGGCGAGTAACAGTTTCCCGCATGAAGCGTGCGACGCCCAACGCCGAAATAGCGCGCCGCTCGCTCGTTCGCTGCGCTCGGAATAGCAGTAAGCAAAGAAGGTGCTCCGTCACGGATGCTTAAAGGTACGTGTAAGCAGTGATCGTGGAGCAGCAGCGAATATAGAATCAGAGCAGAAGCAGCAGTGCGGTCACGATGGGCGGCGGCGTGTCCAAGACCGAGTACGAGCGCATCCGCAAGGAGCTGATCATGAAGGAGCAGGTGATCCGCGTGCTCCAGGAGAAGCTACAGCAGGAGTCGCTCACGTCCATTGTGCCTGGCAATGCATCGTCGTTCGCGTCGGCTTTGTCGCAAAAAGCGCATCGCGTGTCGTTTGCTGGCCCCGCGCACTCGGTCAGCAGTAATGGCGGCAACAGTAGCGCAGCAGCAAGAAACACGATCTCACCGCCAGGGATGGCCGAGATCGACGAAGCCGAGAATGAAGAGAAGCGCGGAAGCCGCAATAATGTCAAGCGCCGCGTCGAAGTGAGTGCCGAGGTCATGTCCAAGAAGACGATCCTGTCGGATAAAGAGCGTATCGTGTTCCCGAAGAACGATGCGACGCGGGAGATGCTGCTCAAGGTGCTGCAGTCCAACGTGCTCTTCTCGGGCCAGACGCGCGCCGAGATCACCGACTGCCTCGACTCGTTCTTCCCCATGATCTCTCCGCCTGGCGCGGTCGTAATCAAGCAGGGCGACCAGGGCGACCACTTCTACGCAGTCGAGAGCGGGCAGCTGGAGATCCTCGTCGCAGTCGTAGGGTCGCCGACTCCAATCCGCTACGGGTTCATCAATGCCGGCATGGGATTTGGCGAGCTCGCGCTGCTCTGTAACATGCCGCGCGCAGCTACGATTCGCGCCATGACGGAGGTCGAGCTCTGGGCGCTTGAGCGCAACACTTTCCGCGAGATCATGGCGTCCCACAAACTCATCCGGCTTAACAAGGCGCTGGAGATTTTGCAGAATGTGCCGATCATGAGCAAGCTGACCCGCTCGGAGCTCCAGCAGGTGGCGTCAGCGATGGAGTGGGAAGAGTACGAGGCGAACCACACGATCATCCGCCAGGGCGAAGTTGGCGAGCACTTCTACATCATCACGACGGGCGAGATCGTCGTCACGCTGAAAGACCCGGTGACAGGGACCGAGAAGCAAATTCGAACAATGCGGGCGGGAGACCACTTCGGTGAAATGGCGCTCTTCAAAGACGAAACGCGCTCAGCGACCTGCACAGCAACGACCCACGTGCAGTGCCTGACCCTCGGACGCGAACATTTTATTCTGATGCTCGGCACCATCCAAGAGCTCATGGACCGTGAGCCACCTCAAGAGGAAAGGAAACGCGTTTCCAGTGAAAGTTTGTACCGCAAGGCGTCAACCGAACAGCTTGATGAGAACCACTCGGCGTACAAGTACTACATGACCATCCAGAAAGACGAGCTTGAGATTCTGCAGACGCTTGGACGCGGCGCATTCGGTCGCGTGAAGCTTGTACGGCATGCTGGATCGAATTCCGCGTATGCGTTGAAGTGTCTGGTCAAGTCGCGTATCGTGGAGAACAACTTGAAAGAGCACGTGCTGAACGAAAAGCGGGTGATGCTCGCGCTGGATCATCCCTTTATTTTGAAGCTTTATAGCACCTACAAGGACAAGAAATACCTCTACTTCCTGGTTGAGCTCGCGCTGGGCGGTGAGCTGTTCACGTACTTACGCCGCAAAGACCGCTTTGAGGAGCAACTGGCTCGATTTTACATTGCAAGTGTCGTCCTCGTCTTCCAGCACATGCACGGCAAGAGCATAGCGTATCGAGACTTGAAACCCGAGAACATTCTGCTCGACAATGATGGATTCATGAAGCTTGCGGATTTTGGACTCGCAAAGCTGGTGACAGATCGAACGTGGACACTCTGTGGCACCCCGGACTACCTCGCACCGGAAATCATTTTGAACAAAGGGCACGACAAAGCGGTGGATTACTGGGCTCTCGGGGTTCTCATCTACGAGCTGATTGCTGGTTCAGCACCGTTCTTCGCCCAAGATCCCATGCAAGTGTACGCTCTAATCATCCAGGGAAACGTCAAGTTTCCAGCCTTCTTCAGGTGAGTTTACGCCTCTCGCTGGATCTGCACTTGCTAGCCCATCTTACGATCGACCCCAGTAACTTTAATTGCGCTGTTTGCGTATCTGTAGTCGAGCGTGCACAGACCTGATCCAGAAACTACTTTGTCAGAATCCTGCACGGCGGCTGGGCAACATGAAGCACGGGATCAAGGACATCATTAACCACAAATGGTTTGCTGGATTTCCCTGGGATGGACTGATCACGAAGACGGTAAAGCCTCCGATCATCCCGCAGATTCGCGACGCGTTCGACACGTCCAACTTTGACGATTTCCGGCACGAAGAAGAAGACGCAGGGCTAGAGTGTGACTGGGATCCCGATTTTTAACAAGATAAAGAAAACCACACTTCTTTGACAAGCTTCAGGTGTGTGCCCCACGCTAATTGAGGCATTTTCACAGACAGCTAACTCTCTTTTGCTCGAAGAGTCGTCGTGGGTGAGGCGAACCGGCACGCGTCCATTTGCCACAGTCTGCACAAACGCCATAGTGGTGAACAGAGCAGCTCACAAGTAGGAGGCAGGAAAAATCGACAGAGATGGGCGGCGGGGCGTCAAGCCAAGCCAGCTTCGAGCAAATGCTCGCGTGCACGATGATCTTGGGTGAAGCGATGGTCCAGGGTCTCGATCCACGCTTCGTGCGGTTCCCAGGTATGGCGCGATTGATAGCTTCACACTACTCTGCAGTTGCTTTGAGATACTGTGGAACTCTTCTTGGCTGACTGATCGTTGTGAATTTATGCCGTGCAAGACTTATATCGCCTGTACGATTTTCACATCGGCCCAAAGAAAGCGCAGCCAAAGCCTTTCCAGGGCGGTAGCATGGTGCTCCTCGTGCACTCACCCGACGACGACGGCAAGTTCCAGCAAATCGAGTTCGGAGATGGCGACGGGCGATCCGACAAGCTTATGGTGATCAAAGCTCAAAGCAATGCCCAAGGTGACGAGCTAGCAGCCGCTGAATCAAACCCAAACCTGCTTGTCGTCTATGTCGGAAACGACAAGGTCGTTCTCGACAAAGCCACGCTAAATCAGCCGAACTTTGACAACTGGACGCCGCTCCACTCGTGCTGCCACACGATCAATGCCCAGGAAGCGGGGATCACGATCCTCAAGGAGCTTGTCGCTCAGAAATCTGACTTAAACATTCCGACAAAGCGCGGACCGGGATCTTTCTCGTGCGGTTGGACGCCTCTGCATATTGCGTGCGCATACGGACTAGAAGCGCTGACTCTCAAGCTGATCCGCGCAGGTGCTGATGTGAATGTGAAGAATTCGGTCAAGTGGACACCGCTCTATGAAGCGTGCCACCGAGGCTACTCGACCGTCGCACGGGAATTGCTCAAGGCTGGCGCAAATCACGACGTTATCTGTCCGGAGTTTGCGCTCTGTCCGTTTCCAGGTCAGCATGCTCTTGCCGAAGCTGCTCGCCAGGGCCATGCGGAGACTGTGAAAGTGCTCTTGGAGTGGGGTGTGAACAAGAACGCGGTGAACAAGCTCGGGTGGACTGCGCTCCATGAAGCTGCGTATCACAGCCGCCTCTCGATCGTTAAGACGCTCGTTGTGTACGGCGCTGATGTGTTTGCGAGAACCGAGAAAGGGTCGCTCGCCAAGGACCTCACGATCCACAGTGAGATCCGCGCGATGCTTGATGACCTCTGTCAACACGGACCTCCGACAACGTCTCCAAAGAAAGAAAAGCTGCTGGAAGGCACTGACAGCGAATTGACTAGCGCTGGAGATACATCTTCATCGTCTCCGAAGCGAAATAGCCCAACAAAGCCGCACGGGGGTGCTGCTCGTGCAACTGCTCCACTTTCTCGCAAGGAAGAGTACGCGCTTCTCGGAGATTTGCCCAGTCTGGACAGCAAAGGGATGCCCGTCATCTCGATCCAAGACGTCGACGCCCACAAAGCAGATAATGAGGACAAAGACGACGGGAAGAAAACCGACGAGGGTGATGAGCTGGAGGCGAAAACAGGTTCCGCAGAACACGATTCAGAGCACACGAAGCCCAAGTCGAAGAAGAAGCCGCACAAGAAGAGGAACCAGCACCATCACGATGCCGCGCCGCCAGAATTCAAGTGCGCCGTGTCGCTCAAATTGCTCAAAGACCCACTACGCAGTCCGTACGGGCAGGTCTTCGAGCGCCACGTGATCGAGGCGTGGTTTCGCGATTTTGGCAACCGATGCCCTCTCACTGGCGAGCCGCTCACGCTGCACCAACTCGTGGGCGACGAGAAGCTCAAAGCGCAGATCCGTGAGTGGAAACACGGCCCGCGTGCCTCAAAAGATGGTTCAAAAGTTCCCGAGTCGTCTGATTTTTCGGAAGCGGGGGCTGAGAACAAGCAAGTGGCAAAAGCCGTCAGCGCATCGAATGAGAAGAGTGCAGAGATTGATCCCTACGACTTTTAAGAAAGGAGACGAAGCTTCCGCAGGAATCGAAGTCGTCAACCCCGGCCAAGCCTTGAAAGAAGGTAACCACACGAGAAATATACATTCTTCAGTTAAGGAGGACTCGCTACAATGTTGTATCGATCTTGTTGTGTATGGAGCTTGTTTGTAGTTTTGCGCGAACAGATTGCGCGATTGGTGAACTTGAGTGTGGTTGAATTCAAATCGTCAAATCTGGGGTGTAGTGCTGACGACAAAGCCTACAGAGCTCAAGTTGCTTGAGACGGCTGAGCACACCCAAAGCTGTTGCACGACCTGGCGACCGCCGAGTCCGAGGCGAAGGACGGCAATTGCATCTCCATCCGGCCGCCTGCGAGCCGCTCGAAGGAGTTCTCCAAGGCGTACATCGCGACCTCCAAGGAGCTCATGCTGAAGGAGACGGGGCTAAGCTGAGCAGTTAGGGCGAGTGAAGCCGGGTTGAATTTGAATTCGACATGGCTACATTCCTGATAATGCGAACTCGGTCCCACCAGAGAACAATATCACTGCTCACTCCTATAAAATAGTCATCGCTGGATCGTCGTCGATCTCTCCATTTCTTGTGCTGCGCTTTATCTACAGTAGTTCACGCCAAAGTGTTTCTTTTAGTGGCGCTGCGCAACCCACACATTTCTCTCTCTCACACACAAATGTCCCTCCATTCATCGTTCATACTCTCGCCTGCCACCTCTTCCATGCTGCTTCCTATTCGTCCTTCTTGAACATCTTCTTGAACATGCCTCCGATCCGCGACTTACGATGGCCGCTGTGCTCGTCGTAGTACATGCTCGTACGGCCGCTCTGCAAGTAGCTCACGCGATCGTCCTCGTGACCAGACGACTCGAGGAACTGCTGCTGTTGTTGCTGCTGTTGTTCATTGCGGTCGCCCGCGTTGTATCCCCGCACAGGATTGTTCATGATTGCGTCTATCGTCGAGCGACGCTCCATGCGCGCTGGTCCATTGCTCGGGTTGCCCACAGACACGGGGACAGGGCCCGTGGACGAAATCGTATCAGATCGATTGGATCGATTTCGCTCGATGCTCCTATGTAATCAAAAGCAAATAAACAACACGGTTAGGTATACATCCAAGGAACACATGGATGACCAGGAAAGCTAAGAACGTACGTGGATCGGTTCATGACTGGGTGCATCGCGTGGTTGTTGCCGTTCGCGGTGCTGTACATCGGCTTCGAGTCCAGTGCCATCGTGCGCATGCGCTCGAGCAGCTCTTCTGGGACCCCGTACGACTCGGCCACGTTGATCATGTCCAGTAGCACGTCCTGCTGCTGCACACGCGCCATGAGCTCGGCCGAGTACACATTGCGCTGCATCTTCAGGTCCTCTTTCAGATCCGTCACCTGCTTCTGGTACTTCTTCATTTTCTCTTCCTGGGACTTGATGAGCGCTGCGTGTGTGCTCATGAGACGCAGGTTCGCCTTGGATTGCTGTTTGTTGTGCTGGTTGAGCGCTGCGAACGACGCACCCGCCGCTGTGTACGCGTCCTTGACCTTCTTGTTCTCTGCTTTGAGGTTCTCGTTTTCGTGGCTGAGCGCTTGGATCAAATCCCGTCCTTTCGTCACCTCGTTGCGTAAGTAGTCAATCATGCGCTCCGAGTCGTCGAGCAATTTCGAGTCGTCGAGACCGTTGAAAGTGTCGCGTTCGCTCTTTCTTGGACGGTACTGTGCGTTGCTGTTTTCTCCGTACGGCGGCAGCAGGTCGTTGTCTGGGAAACTATGCGCTGTAGACTGGCGCACTTCATAGAGCTCTTGCTGCAATGACGTGTTTTGCGCCTCGATCTCGATGCGCGCGTGCTTCTCTTCCTCGAGACGGCGTTTCAAGAGATCCACTTCGTTCAGCATGATCGCCTGCTCCTTTCGTTCCGAAAGCAGCGAGTGGTACTTGCCCACCTGCTTCTTCATCTTCACCTGCGATTGCATTTTGATCACCGCTTCGCGGAAACGGGCATAGCGCTTGCGCTCACGGCTTTTGCGGTAGAATGACTGAATCTTGATCGCCATCTTTTCCTTCGCCAGCAAGTACGCACGCTGACGTGACCGCACGCCTCGCCACAGGCTTTGGATGAGAATAGCGCGAGCTCGGGAAAGCAGAAACGTGCGGCGAAGCGCGCGACGGCGCTGGATCGCTTGCAACTTCGTGATCATGATGCGCACTTTGTCCAGTTTCTTCCTTGCGACCCATCGTCGGGCAGCGCGCTGGATCAGGATCGCACTGTCGTGCACAAAGATCGTGCGCGTTCGCTCCAAGAACTCGAGCACGTCTTTGCCAAAGTAGATCAGGCTTCGTCCGACGATGAAGTTGGGAGTCGCCGCAGCAGCTTCATCTTCGTCACTACGAGTGAACCCTTCAGCGAGCAGACGATTCGCGAGCTTTTCGCACGCTTCAGAGACCGTTGTCGACGGGAAAGCATATGGGTCTTCACCGTTGCCACTACTTTTCATAAACACGAAGCGGCGAAGGAACTTCTCGTGGCTCATTTTGTTTGGGAATGAGGCGCGCGTGATGCGGATCGCTTCGACGACGCCTGCACAGCGCAATTGGTTCACCACAGCGTCGATCTCGTACAAATCCGGACTCTTGCTCGAGTTTGGCTTGATGCAGCGCACGTAATGTACCTCCGTGCTTGAGATGTCGCTCATCAGCAATGCGAGCTGCGCCTTGAACTTGTAGCTCACAGTCTCTTGCATGAAGCTCGACGTTTTCCGTCCCATTGTACTTCGGCGTCCACCACTGTCATCCATCATGGTTGCAGCATGCGCCGCTGCGAGATCTGCGTCCGTGAGGAAGGCCGTGCTCGCTCGGGCGCCAAACATGAGAGCGATCAAGCCATTGGAGCTCGTTGCGAGCAGCTCCAGCAAATCGCTCTGCAGCGAGTCCTTGTTCTTCTCGACAAACCCGTCGGCGTCGTAGGTCACTGCACCGGCGTAGTGGTGCAACACAAACTGCGTGCTACTCAGTCTCGCCTTCTCCAAACGAGGGTTGGATTCGTGGAGTGACACGATCTTGGACGCGAACGACAAGTCACTTCCCTTTGGACGCACGCACTCTTCGTTCAGCAACGCCATGAGCCCCATCGAATTTTCGAGTAGATCCAGCATGTCCTGGTTGTCGCGGTACGTAATAAACTCCCACGCGATCTCCTCCAGCTGGTACTCTTCCTGGACAGTCTTGAACACGTCCTGAGTGAACTTTTGCTGGAGCTTCTCATTCGCAAAGTTGATGCAAAACTGCTCAAAGCTGTTGCGCTGGAACGACTCGAAGCCGAAAATATCGAGCAAGTCGATGTGCAGGTACGAAGGCGCGCTCGCGGAGCCGAAAGGCGTATCCGAAATGCTATAGTTTACGCGGCGCACCAAATACGCAAATACGCGCGCGTAGAGCTCTTTCGCGAGTGCGTGGCGGTTGTTGCTCGCCTGCAGTGTGGACAGTGGCACACAGTACACTTCCTGTCTCGCCTTCACGGATCGGCTGCACAGTTGCGTCGAGAGCGTCGACACTTCCACGCCCAAAAGCTTAGCGCACAGCTCGATCTCGCGCTTTTGGTTCGCAATCTTTTCCTGCTGCTCTGAATCGGCATCGGCATTCAAAGCCGCCATCGGCTGACTTGCGTCGTTCTTGTTCGACTCGAGAGGCACAAAGTCCAGCTGCCCAAGACGCAGGATACCGCAAAGCGCGTGGAAGAGATCGTCCTGCTCGCTGTCGCTGAGTCCAATCGTGGTGAGCGCGTCGCGGGTGACCTGGTATCGCTCCAAATCGGACTGGCCATCGAGAGAAAGCGGCTCATCTTGCAAGTACCGGAACTCTTCCGCCGACGAAGACTCTGAGAACCCATAGCGCTCTTCTTTCGCGCTCACCAGCTGGTAGAAAACGTGGTAGTTGCGCTCACCTGCGGCTTGCGCGATGACACGCGACTTTTCGAGCAGGTAGTGGCGGCACTCGGCGCCGATCAGGCAGTAGTCGATGTTGAACTGCAGCTGCGTGAACTTTCCAAAGCGCGACGAGTTGTCATTGCGGATCGTCTTTGCATTGCCGAATGCTTCAAGCAGCGGGTTACTCTTGAGCACTTTCTGCACGATGCTCACGTGGCCATCGGTTTGCGTCTGCGCCTGCGGGGCATTCTTCGCGTTCTGGATCGAGATGCTGGCGAGGTGTTCCATCATGATCTTCACGGTCTCCGTCTTGCCCGCGCCAGATTCACCGCTCACAAGGATGCTCTGCGGAGTCTTGTGGTTCTTCATGTTGTGGAACGCCTCTGCGCTCGTCGCGTACACGTGCGGCGGGAGCTCGTCCCACGCGTGCTGCGTGTACAAATCGCGCAGCGCCTCCGAGTAGAGCGCCTTGATCCACCGGTAGGGATTCACCGCCACGACGATCTTGCCCGTGTACGTGTACGGCGCATGTGCGAAGAAGCGCGCGCGCACATTGTACACAATCGCTGGCTCGTGCAGGTGGCTGAGCTGGCACATGTCGTCCGCGCCAGCGGAGGCCGCGGCGAGCAACCCCGGGGTGATAGCGTCGTGCTGGATGCTGCGCGAGCGGCCACCAAAGTCCGCCGGGTCCGTGTTCTGCAGCGGCAGCGCGTCGGGCATGCCGTCGTCGCTGAGGTCGATGTCGCGCTCGACCGGCGCATCTTCATACTCGTCGTCATGACGACGGCCGCCGCGCCGATTCTCTCCATCGTCGCTGCTGCCGATGGGGTCCACGCGCACGCGGAAGCGCTTGCCGGCGGCGTCCACCGAGAGCACGGTCGCGGGCACCCACACGAGCTTCTCGTCTGGGATGTACACGCGAATGCCCTCCATCTCGGTCGTTGCGGGCGTCTCCCTCTTGAGCCTTTGGCGCTTGCGGAAAATGCGGAAGTGGCTTGTGGAAGGAAACGAGGGACGACGATGGGTAAGCTCTCTGTTGTTACAATGGAGCGACAGACAGACCTCGCGAAATTGTACCCCCGCCACGTTTTGTACTCTGTACCCTGTTTTGCACCCAAATCGATGAGGACAAAAGTGGCCTAGAAAATAACGTATTTCTACAAATAATGCCCCGGGCACTATTTTTATAGTGCCCGGTATTTCTTCAAATGTCGGTCGAGAAGGCACTGTTTGGATCAGTCGGTCGGTCATATGTGTGCACAGTCCAAAGGTGGAATTCACCGAGAACAAAACGAAAGGTCCTAGCGACACATCGTTTCGTATTCCATCATCGAAAGCTTGAAGTGTTGAGTGAGTTCCTACAGTGCCGGAAATAGGAATAGGTTCAGTGACATTTTTGCTACTTTTCAGCCAACAATTGGGTTGTTTCAGCTCTAATTTTACTCAATCGTAGTGCAGGCAAAGACGAATCAAATGGCGTTCTTCATTCACAAATCCGCC